>PVKP010021364.1:0-39246 GCA_004027715.1 Plecturocebus donacophilus | reverse complement strand
GCACAATTATTGGCATAAAAGAGGTTTTTAATACCCATTTTTAGACTGTATTCTAGCCTGGGCAATAAAACAAGAATCCCGTTCTCTCTCCCTCTTTCTCTTCCTCTTTCTTTCTCTCTTTCATTCTTTTTTTTCTTCCTTTTGCTGTTTCTTTCTTTCTCCTTTTCTCTCTTTTTCTAAAATCTCTTCCTCTTTCTCTTTTATTCTTTTTATTCTAAAAAAAAAAAAACAGAATAAATATATATACACATATATATACATATCCTGAAATGCCCATTAGAGCAAAGCTACTTATTAACAACTAGACTTTGATAATCTTAATATGAGTTCTTCAAATAATCAGTGTTAAAAAGAGAAAGCCATAACACAATAAAGAAAAACTTAAGTAGCTAAAGTAGCAAAACCCATTCTCTCAAAAGCAAAACTTATTCCACATTACTGAACAATAAACAGGAAGAAAAACTAACATTAATTCAAGACAACAGATACTGTTTTCAAGTACTTTTCACAGTTTTCTCTCTACCTCTACTTTTAACAAAATTCCTGTAAGTCCATGGTTTTTAAACTTTTCTGGGTCTATACTCCCCTTCAGAAACTGATGAAAGTAAGGAAGTGTCACCTCTAGTAGAAAAAAAAGACATACAAAAGCACACGCACACAAAATTACAGAGTACAGTCCTCCCTGAATATCCATGGGGTTCTGAAGATGCCCGGAGACCACAGACACCAAAAGCCACAGATGCTCAAGTTCCTTACATAAAATGGGGTAATATTTGCATAACCTACACACATCCTCCCTATTCTTTAAATCATCTCTAGATTACTTAAAGTACCTCAGAAATGCTATGTAACTAGTCACTAGACTGCATTTTTTTTTTTTTTTTTTGAGATGGAGTCTTGCTCTATTGCCAGGCTGGAGTGCAGTGGCGCGATCCCAGCTTCAAGCAATTCTCCTGCCTCAGCCTCCTGAGTAGTTGGGACTACAGGCACACACCACATCCAGCTAATTTTTTTGTATTTTTAGTAGAGATGGGATTTCATCATGTTGGCAAGGATGGTCTCTATCTCTTGACCTTGTGATCCTCCCAAAGTGCTGGGATTATAGGTGTGAGCCACCTTGCCCGGCCTAGACTGCATTTTTAAAATTTATATTACTATTATTATTTCAGACGGGGTATCACTCTGTCACCAAAGTTGGAGTGCAGTGGTGCAATCAAGGCTCACTGCAGCCTCGACCTCCCCAGGCTCAGGTGATGCTCCCACCTCAGCCCCCTGAGTAGCTGAGACTATAGGTGTGCACCACCGAGCCCAGCTAACTTTTGTATTTTTTGTAGAGACAGGGTCTCACCATGTTGCCAACCCTGGTTTCAAACATCTGGGCTCAAGTGATCCATCCGCCTAAGTGCTGGGATTACAGGCATGAGCTACCTTGCCTGGCCAAAAATTTGTATTATTATTATTTTTTATTTTTTTTTTGAGTCTGCGTTTTGCTCTGGCACCAGGCTGGAGTGCAGTGGTGCAATCTCGGCTCACTGCAACCTCCGCCTCCCAGGTTCAAGTGATTCTCCTGCCTCAGCCTACAGGTGCGTGCCACAACGCCCAGCTAATTTTTAATAGAGATGAGGTTTCACCACGTTGGAGCCGGGATGGTCTCGATCTCTTGACCTTGTGATCCGCCCGCCTCAGCCTCCCAAAGTGCGGCCTTGTATTATTTTTAAACTGTTATACTGTTTTTATTTATTTATTTTCTCTAGAGTATTTTTCCATCTGCAGTTTATTGAATCCAAGTATACGAAACCAAGGATACAGAGGGGTAACTGTATTCATGGATCCTTAGAGATTCCTGGACTGAAGGTCAAGAACATCTGCTCTGCAGTACCCAAAAAAGAATTCTCAAGCCTAAATGGGGAAATGAGCTAACTTCTTTCACTCCTTCTTAGTTTTTTTCAACTCTACTACACAACAAGCTACTGCCATTAAAGACAGTTACAGATTCATTCTTGGAAAGGTAAACCTACGGGGACAACAGCTACTGCTTTACTTCCATCCCATTGCCACATGAATAACAGATGTCCTTATCATCAACATAAATACAAATCTAAAAGGAATCTTATAATCTAACCACAAGGAAATGGTTAAATATAGTATGGTTCATACACCTGAAATATTATGTAATCATTACAAATGTTAACTAGCTATGGCACAGAAAATGTTAATGATATTTAGATTTTATTGTTTGTGAGATAGAGTTGCCCAGGTTAGAATGCAGCAGTGTGATCATGACTCACTGCAGACTCAAAACTCCTGGGCTCAAGCAATCCTCCCATGTCAGCCTGAATAGTAATTGGGACTACAGGTGTGTACCACCACACTCAGCTAATTTTGTTTATTTTTCTTTTTTATAGAGACAGGGTTCCATCATGTTGCCCAGGCTGGTCTTGAACTTCTAGTCTCAAGTGATCCTGCTGCTTTTGCCTCCCAAAGTGCTGGATTACAGGTGTGAGCCACTGCACCCAGCCTAGATTTTAAAACAAACATAAATTTAAATCTACATATAAAATACAGTTAAAACTATGTTTTAAACAAAATCAACCCAAAATCTAAAATTTATTTCCAAAATGAAACAGAGCAAAATGTAACAGCAATTAAGTACTGAAAGCATGATTTTTCCCACTTCTTCGATTTTCTAAATTTAACAAATATATTTTAAAAATGAATAAAGCAATAACTGAATACTATTACAATATTTTATTCAAAGACAATTTAAGTAATTTATGTATTTTCCCTAATTCTTAGCTCTTAAAACTACTTCCAAAAGGACTAAGCAACATATTGAACATAGGGATTAAAAATAAAAACAATCCATTTAAGAAATGAATGATAGGCCAGGTGCAGTAGCTCACACCTGTAATCCCAGCACTCTGGGAGACCAAGGAGGGAGGATCACTTGAGGCCAGGAGTTTGAAATCAGCCTGGGCAACATAGCTAAACCCTATCTCTACAAAAATAAAAAAATAATAATAAAATAAATTAGCCAAGTATGATGGTGGACACCTATAGTTCTACCTACTCAGGAAGCTAAGTTGGGAGGATTCCCCGAGCCCAGGAGCTCAAGGCTGCAGTAAGCTATGATCATGCCACTGCACTCCAGTGTGAGCAACAGAGGGAGGCCCTGTCTCTAAAAAAAAAAAAAAAAATGAGAAAAAAAGAAAGAATGATGGATAATTTATCTTGTAAAATTTTTTTCTCACTGGCATACCAATATTGTCTTAATTTTCCTAAATCAATTATTTCAAAGATTGCCCAAAAGGTTTCAGAACAAATTAAACTAACATTAATAATGTTATCTACATTATACACAACTGTAATATTACCAAGTAATGGAGAACTCCTGAAAAAAAAATTTTTTTTCAGGAGACTGCACTAACAAATTATCACAGAGTAACCCAAACTGATAAATGGGATCTATAGTTCAATGCAACTGTAACAATTCTAATAACATTAAGAATAAAGAAATTTAGTCTTACTATTCTAGATAGTAATTTAATATTTGAGAGCCTTTAAAAACATACAATTATAAGGAAATGTTCTCAGAGGATAGTATCTCCTCATAGCTACATATATATTTTTTTTAAAAGCATCTTTGCACTATTCAACGAGCCCCGTTTTCTTCACAAATATGCTAAAAATTTTAAGATCAAGGACAAAAGGATAGGTTCATTAAAATTAAACAACAGATATAACTTCCAATCTTGCCAAGTATATTTTTAAAAGCAGAGATTTTCTGAATTTGATATAACTCATATAAAACAAAACTACAGGCCAGGCACAGTAACTCACACCTAGTAAACCCAGCACTAGGTGTGGGAGGCTGAGGTGGATGAATGACTTGACATCAGGAGTTTGAGACCAGCCTGGCCAACATGGTGAAACCCTATCTCTACTCAAAATACAAAAATCAGCTGGGTGTGGTGGCACTCGCCTGTAATCCCAGCTACTCGGGAGGCTGAGGCAGGAGAATCGCTTGAACCCAGGAGGCGGAGGTTGCAGTGAGTAGAGATCATGCCACTGCACTCCACCTTGGGCAACAGAGTGAGACTCCATCTGAAAAGGAGGAGAGGAGAGGAGAGAGGACAAGATACTACATAGTAATTTCTAGCCAAAATAAGCAATACAGGTTTAGCATCCCAATAAGAAAATCTAAACCTTTTTGGACATGGACATGATACTCAAAAAGTCACGCTAAAAAGATGCTCACTAGAGCATTTCAGATCTCAGATTTTTGATCTCAGATTTTCAGATCTCAGATTTAGGGATGCTCAACTGGTAAATAAAATGCAAATATTGCAAAATCCGGGAAAAAAAATCTGAAATCCAACATACTTCTGGTTCTCAGGATCTTGGATAGGGGACACTCGATCTGTACAGCATGCTTTCCCTACTTCCTCAGACCCTTGCCATTCAAACAATCTGCAAAGTGATAGTTTCGTTCCTATTTGTGTAAGGAAACTTTTGGGGTGTTCTCTCATGATACAATCAACACATACAAGCCTGGTAAAAAGAAACAGCCGGGCACACTGGCTCATGCCTGTAATCCTAGCATTCTGTGAGGCCAAGACGGTGGACTGCTTGCGCTCAGGAGTTCGAGATCAGCCTGGGCAACATGGCGAAACCGCGTCTGTATCAAAAACAGAAGAAAAATAGCCGCGCGTGGCGGTGCGCGCCTGTGGTCCCAGCTACTCAGGAGACTCAGGTGGGAGGGCTCCTTGATCCCGGAAGACGGAGATTGCAGTGAGCTGAGATCGCGCCACTGAACTCCAACCTCGGCGAAAGGGACCTTGTCTTTTAGGAAAGGAAAGGAAAGGAACGGAAAGGAAAGGAAAAAGGAAAGGAAAAAAAAAGGAAAGGAAAGGAAAGGAAAGGAAAAAGGAAAGAAAAGGAAAGGAAAGGAAAAAGGAAAGAAAAGGAAAGGAAAGGAATGGAAAGGAAAAAGGAACGGAACGGAACGGAAAGGAAGAAAAGAAAAGAAAAAAGAGAAAAAAAAAGAAAGGAAAAAGAAACTGAGGCGCCACGTCAATATTTAAAGACAATTATTTAGGAACTCAGGCCCCGCCTCCACGGGTGTGGCATCGGGGGTCCAGGCGGCCGCCATTTCAGAGCTGAGGAACCCACTCTCCGGAGAGGCACTCAAAATGGAGAAGAGCCAGCGTTCGGCCGGCTGGGAGGGGTCAGAGGCCTAGATCGGAGAGAAAGTCCTGCCTGCCAGCACTGTAAGGCCCAGCGATCACCAGACGTGCCCCAGGACACAGAATACAGTGTCCAGCTTTGACGTGTCCTCTCTGGAGTCACTTCTGAGCCAAATCACGGCTCTGCCACTTGCTGGTTATGTGGACAGTCCCTGAACTGAAGCCGCCATTTCCTTATCTATAAACTGGGGGTTCGTTTTCCCCCATCAGATTAGCAAAAAGTTAGAGTGATAATATCCAGTTTGGTACAAGTCATATTGAAACCTGTTGCATGCCCTAGCAGCTCTACTGGGAGTGGATAATGAGCAAAACTTGGCATTACCTACGGACATTTAAAAAGTATATATCTATCCTTTTTACCCACAGTTTCACTTCCAGGCACTAGTTCTAAAGAAGTAAGTACACATATACACAAAAAGTCATTTGTGAAGATGTTTAATATCATATCGTTTGCATGCTAAAGAAACACTGGGGGGAGGCGGGGAATGCAGATTAATAGGAAACCGGTTAAGAGAACGCTGCTACATCCAATCAGGATTATCATCATCCATCCAAGAAAGAGCTACATCTAGGTACTGCCTTTTTTTTTTTTTTTTTTTTTTTTTTTTTAAATCCAAGACATTAAGTTTAAAAAGCAGAACATTATATATTACACTGTCTTCTTTATTCAAATACAGGCACACAAGATGTCTACCTAATACTACTTAATGCCACGTGCACTATTCCTTTTAGATATTTATTGAGAGCCTATTATGTACCACACATTATTTTGGATATTGGAAAATCAACAGTAATTAAAGTTCCTGCCTTCTAGTAATGGGAGACTAAAAGAAAATATAAATAATAAAATTCAGCCTGGTTGTGGTAGCCAAAGCCTGTAATCCCAGCACTTTGAGAGGCCAAGGTGGGAGGACTGTTTGAGACCAGGAGTCCAAGACCAACCTGGGCAATGTGAGAGCCCTATCTCTACAAAAATGAAGACAAAAGTAAGAAAATTAGTGTGCATGTGGCACACTCCTATAATCTCAGCTACAAAGGAGGCTGAGGTAGGGGGATCACTTGAGTTCAAGAGTTGGAAACTACAGTGAGCCTTACTGCACTCCAGCCTGAGCAACATAGCAAGACCCTGTCTCTTAAAAAAAAAAAAAAAAAAAGGAAAAAGAAAAATGAAGCAAAGTGAGATAATAATGACAGGAGTATGTGGATCAACGTAAAAACAAATGTAGGGGAAAAACTACAAGGCACAGAATGTGGGGAGACCATGAGAGGAATTTTTTTTTATGGGAATAATAGTAACACCTTCCTTAATAAAGGATTAAATGAGATAAAACCTGTAGAGTTCCTAGTGCAGAGCCTAGTGGTTGAGACTTCAATGTCTAGAGCCTGACTTGTCTAGGTTCAAATCTGGACTTTGTCATTTCCTTATCTGTGTCTTGCAGACATCATTTAAACTTCTCAATCCCTCAGTTTCCTTGTCTATAATGGAAATGTGATGTCATACCACCTCAGAGTTGTAAGGATTTAGTAAGTTTTAGATGTAAAGTACCTGGAACAGTGCCTGGCTCATATTAAGCATTGTGGCTGTATTATAGCCATCTCTCATTATCATCACCATCATCATTTCTTGAGGCAGAGCTTTGAAGCCACACTTGCTGACGCTCTGGTTGTTCCTTCCTTCAGCATCCCCAGCTGATACTTGCCCAGCACTTTAAGGCTTAAAATTTCAAGGAGCCTATGCCTCATTCAAACTTTTCAGCTCACCTAGAAGGATGGTCACTTCATTTTTTAAAACATTTACTGAGGTGAAATGAACCATTTTAAATTGAACATTTACTGGCATTTAGTACATTCACAGTTTTATGCAGTCACTAACCCCTAGTTCCGAAACATTTCCTTTACTCCAAAGTAAAACCCCTTACCTATTGAGCAGTTTCTTCCCCATCTCCCAAACCTCTGGCGATCACCAATATGAACTCTGTCACTATGGATTTTTCTATTCTGGATATTTCACAGAAATGGACTCATGTAATATGTGGCCTTTTGTGACTAAATTTTCACTTGGCATGTTTTCAAGATTCATCCATGTTGTAACATGTGTCAGTACTTTATCCCTTTTTGTGGCTGAATAATATTTCACTGTAAGTTTACACCGCATTTTGTTTATCCATTCATCTGTTGGTAGACATTTGGACTGTTTCCATTTTTTGGATATCATGAATAGTGGTGCTAGGAACCTGTGTGTTACATGCTGGGTTGCATGTCCCCTACTTTGGATACTTCTGGGTTAGTGGTAGGAGAGGTCAAGAGTGCTAAAGTTACTAGGAAAGGTCTCAGAAGAGGAATAGGAGGAAGGAATGAGTCTGAAATGGTCTGAAGGAAGAATAGATATTCCATGGTGTCAGATCAAAAACAGAAGAGGTAAATAATGGGCAGTGTCACAAGTGAGGGAAAAGGATTGGCAGGGGAAGGCTAACACTGAAACTTTCCTGGGTAACAGAATGTTCTACTTCTTAATTTGAAAGGCAGTTACATGGGTGGGCATACACACACACACACACACGAATGTATATATGTATGTAAAAGTTGTATATGTATGTATACACATACATGTATACGTACATGATACGTGTGTATATATAATGTGTATGTGTGATACATGTATTATAATACATATATACATATTTATAATATACACATACTACATATATACATGTTTACATATACATATTTATATATGTATACATATATACATAAAACGTATATATGTAAAAATTGGTGTCTATTTTTGTACACAATTGTTACTCCTCAATATAAAATTTCAAAAGATTTTTAAAAAGACAATTATTTAAGAGGGGGGTGGAATGCCACACTATCAACCAGACTTGTGAAAAATAGGGTTACAGGACATCCACAACTTCTCCGACACCCCATTACCACCCTAAACACATTTTTAAATACAGAAACTCAACAACTTGAAAGTAGACACAAACCCATCCCCAAGATCCAAGCCAGGTACCAATGGATCTCACTCTCACTTTTCTTTCTTCACATACACCCCTTACAAAGTGCTTTACTCTTTACAAAGACCCCTTTACCTACATTACCTCTTATACCTTTTCAAATAATCTGTAAGGTCAGTGAGGGTGGCATTTTAAATTTTTTTAACAAAAGAATACAGACTCAGAAAGGCCAAGAATCTTGTTAGTAGTGGAAACAGACCTAGAAACCAAGTCTCCTGTATTCAATTCTGAACCTCCTTCTACTTACTACACACAATACTAGCCCTTCTCTAATATAGTAAAGCCTTCCAGAAAACATTTGGCTGGGTTCCAAGACAGCAATCCCAGACTGAATAAGACTCTATATAGCAAATAGTGTAAATAGTGAGGGTTTAATGCAATTACTGGCATGGAAGCATACATCTTTTTTTAAAGTGAATTAGTGGTTTTAAAGTAAATCAACATGGTGTGTGAATGGTGGGGGAAACAAGCAGAACACTCTTCTAAAAAGAAGTCAAAATGAAGTACTGTCGATTTGCGCCTTTCTCAATAGCAAATAGAGGTAGTAGTGATCAATACAGGAAGGAGAAAAAAGACAAGAGTGGACAATTAGGAAACTACATAATGTTTTATTTTTGGGAACTCACACCACATCAAAATAACTTAAGATTGAGAACATTAATTTATAAAATACTAAGAAGGAGAGAGAATTTTATTTAGCCATCAAAAGAAATTCCTGTCAAAATTGCTGGCTCTGAAAGATAGTTGATCAGAAATCCGAAGCCCCATTTTTAGATCCCTTATTGGTACTATACAGTTTAAATTCAGTCATTATTTAACCCTCTCAATTTTTCGATCTGCAAAATCAAGTAACACTTTATGCAAACTACTTTCTAATGACCTTGGAAGGCAGAAATGTCTAAAAAGGTAATGATCAATATTTTATTTCCATTAGCCACTGAAAAAAAACAAGTATTTCTCAAGCATCTATGTGCACGGCACTAAGCTAAAAGTGTATAGAAAGCAATGGTCTTTATAATCTAGATGAATAAAGCACAGAGAAATACAAAGTAATGATTACATGATAAAATTGCGACATCTCAGAGAAAAATATTTCATAGGATTTGGGTTGAACACAGCAATCAGAAAAAAATGAAATCGGATTTAATAAGGATAGAATATAAAAAGAGTAGTTACAAAGTTTAGGTAGGCAGAGAAGAGGCAAGTTCGTTGCTACATCCTCTGGGCCCCCAAAACCTATTACTCATTTATTATTGCATTGAAAACACCGTACAGTAGTTTATTCGTCATTGCCACTTAAACTATAAATTCCTCAAGGACAAAGACCTTGTTTGACTCATTTTTCTGTTCCGAATCCCTTGCACAGGGTCTGGCATACAGAAGATAAATTTTTCTGAAAGGCAAAGTTAACACAGAATTCCCTACTTAAATTACTACATCTTAACCTAAGCTATTTGTCCAGATCATTTACTTATTGTCTCTCAACTCCAAAACTACCCTCCCAGACTCTATGTTGTTGTGGCTGGACTGCAACTATATTTCACCAACTCCTTTGCCAGCTGGGATCCAGTTAGCTTTGCCAATAGCAGTAGTAAGTGAAGACTGGAAAACAGGAAGGTGGGTGAGGGGATGTCCTTCCAGTTCCTGTCAGTAGCAACTGCACCCCTGACCCTGGCAGTTAGCAAACAGTTCCAGTCTCCAGCTTTTTGTGGTTCTCCCAGAACCAGCAACAACACACGCCTTATATGTACTAGCACCAACCGCACAATATTGACTTACTCAAAAGTCCAGCACCAGGTCCACAGAACCTCTTCTCTGAGCTCTTATATTCCGGTTACTGTAATATTCCCCCCCACCCTTTTTTTAAACATCCATCTAACCAATTCCCTATATTAAATCCTCTCTGTCAAAACTCCTACCAAAGTCTCTATTTCTCCTACTGGACCCTAGTATACTGTAAAACACAATGATTCTAACTGTTCTCAGATATCTTGCTGCTTCACTGAAGGGGAAAGTAAACAAAATTTGGGTTATTTTATAGATAAAAACTATTATATAAAGGATAACTTGAAACACTCTAAATTTGCTTCTGTTAAGCTGCAGCATAAAAATCACTTAACTTTTGTGATTTAAACATTGTTTAAATGAGAGAAAAAATGAGAAACAATTTTAAAAGTGCAAGTTACTCCAAGTACACACACTCATCTCCTTTAATGTAGCGCATATCCTAGAGATAATGTGAAATGATAAAGTTGTTCTGCTATTCCCGAGTGGTCCCAGTTCTCACATCCTCAGTGTGGCATGAGATCCTGATTCTTACATTTAAAGGTGCTCCACTCCCAGCCCTGCTCCCACCCCCGTGGCTCAACAAGGTCCCTAAATTCAAGCTAACTACTTCATGTAGTGCTCAAAGAAACAGCAATCTGTTCCAACACCAAAGCTTAGCTGAACTTACTGGTATGTTGTTCTGCCTTCCTGAGGGATTTTCAAGCATGACTTTTTTTACTACATGTGATTTTCATTTTATGCATCGATTTTAAAATCTAACCTCTTCATACAACTCCACTCTATAGCACAGAAACAAACAAACAAAAAATCCCCCTTGCAGAAGAGCCCACAAGTAACACATTTGTTGAAAACAAATGACCAAAAAGCTTAGATGTTTTTGATTTGGCCAGCTACTTCACTTAATAGTACGCCCTCATTAGAAAATTTAACCCAAGGTTAATTTCAAAACTAATTTTTCACAGTTGTACTTAATACAGATAAACTGATTTTTTAAAATTATGATAAATGGCAAACATGTTAATTCTCGAAATGGGAGACGGTAAATTTAAGCAATAGAAATCTTACAATTTTCAGTAATGTATATAGCTCCTGAGCATCTGACAAGAAATATCACCAAGTCCAATCATACCACTCTGCCTCAGCTGCCTAAAGACCATAAGGCAAAGAAGAATTAAGAACATGTCCAGTTCCACTGGAGTTGCTCCACACAACATAAAATTGGATAATGGGTCACCTATGCTCTTAGCACCTATCGTCAGGTACTCATCACTTAGCTCCTACCTGGCAACACAGTAACACTAGATTCTAATTAAATGCCAAGAGTCCCATTACCACAGTCAGAATATCTGTGTAAGAACAATCAAACTGCACTTCCCACAAGAAATACCAGAAGATCCAGTAGACATATCAGGTAGAGATCAGGGCGCAAACAGTCAGGATATCTGGACCTTTACGGAATGGACTGTATAAATGTTATTGTACCTTTGTACCCCAAATTATATGGAGACCTACTCAGTGCTAAATGCAAATAAACAGTCAATAAATTACTATGACAGCTAAGATGTCAGATGAGTCAATCAGGAAATTAAACAACTGTCTGATGACAATGTCTGACTTCCACAATGTGTGCAATAAACAACACGAATTAAAAACCAATTGTGGATCTGTACGTGTGTAGAGTACATAATCTCATATTTTTCCTTTTTTAAAAGCTGCAAACTATGATGCATTCTTAGTTTCTCCAGAATTTAATAAATGAGTCATTACAAAACTATGAAGTGCTTTAAGTCATACTTAACTTACTGCCATCATTTTAATAAAGTGAGTTTTAATGTTAACTCATTTCTCTTACTGTAAGAAATTATGCTTCTTTGCTAATGTACAGAAATGAAACCGTCACTGAAACATCTGGTTATGTATTATTCATTAGGCATATACATCACCTTTACTCCAAATTCTGTATAATATAATCACAAATCATGAATAAATCAGATTAGAGACACAGACGTGACACCACAAACTGTAGGTCAGTAATAAAATTCCAAAGATGTTTGCTGACCTGGTCTGTGTTTCTATCTATTCGAACCTGGGAGCTAGCTGAGTGCTTCACAAAGGCAGAAAAAAACTCCAAATTCCCAGTTCTGCATGGTCTATATTATGTGAGTGATTGTAACTGGAAATTTTTCTACGCAACACACTTTAGGACCACTAGCTTATTTTTCAAATACCCAAACGGATTGGCCTGACTCAGGCAGTTTTTCCTCATAAATCTGTCTCTACCATAATTAACCTCAAATGTGGATGCCACAAGAGTACCTGAGGGAAATAACTATAATCCTTACAAAAAGTGAGAGGCCATATTTGCTGTGTTACCTCTAGAAAAAGGAGTCAAATATAATAACCACCTATTATTTTACTAAAAAGTAGGTTAAGTTTACAATCAAGATTTTTAAAGATACTTGTTGACTGTGATAAGTAGAAATTTCAGGGGAAAAAGGGAATAACCAAGAGTCATATTGCTGCTATTTAAATAGTTTATAAATCAAAGGTTCAAATTTCACTATAAGAAGCAAACTCTTAAACCAATCTAAGTTATTAAAATATTCAACAATTGCACTTAATGCAAAGCACACTGATTATCTACCAATTACACTAAGTATTCCAGCAGATCATCTTGGAACTACCAAAAGTAGATTACGTAATGCAAATCGCTGGTACATTAGTTTTAAACATAATCCTCGGTTTAAAACACTGAAACCATGCCTTAATTTTAATTAAAAAATAAAAAAACAGCATATTACTAAAATACCAGGTGCATATCTGTATCTTTCCTTTTCACGGCACCTCAAAGAAATCTGAAATCTTCAAACCATTTTACAATGTAAAGTTATATTCTCTAAAACTTCCGACGACCACGAAAAAGATACCCAAAGGGGCTTCAAACAGATAGTCTATAATTGGTCTTAGCGGGCAAATAACTGAAATGAACCTCTAAGTTTGAGATCAATTTTTACTCACACCATCTCTGAAAGCAAGGTGACTTCTGCAGAAGGGAAACGATTCTCACCAGCGGGACGTGGGCTCTCGGAAACAGGGGGTACAAGGACCTCAGCGTCAACGACAGGGTTCAAAACGCGAAGCTTCCCGCAGAAACAAACCAAGACACCCCCTCCCCCCACGACTCCCCCGGGGTACGCTCGCGGCTTTAGAAAGCAGCAACAGATACTCCAGGGCAGGAGGCGGCACTCCAGGAATGTCTGAAGCAGAAGTGGTCTCCCCACAGCTTACGAGGAACCCCGACGCTGAGCACCTCCTCTCCATGCGAACCCAGACTCCAACCCCTCAGGAGAAAGGAGCGACATCTGCACAAAGTACCCCTACCCCACCCCACCTCCCCCCCGGTACAGACACACATCCCTGGCAGCGAGGGAGAAGCCCAGAGAAAAAACCCGCATTCCACTCCGTCCGCCTCCTGAGTAGGGCGGCAGAGAGGCTGGGGCCCACGCCCCCCGGAGGCCAGGGGGCCACGCCGCAGCTCTGGCCTCCGCGCAGAGGAAAGCGCAGCGAGAGGTTCGCGGCGAAGGAAGGAATCCTGGCGCCTCACCGACCCGGTCCCCAGCAAACCTTCCCTCCCACGACCCTCGAAGACAGGGGAACAATGAGAAGCCGCCTCCCCCGCCGTCCCCGCCGTCCCCGCCGTCCCCGCCCGGAGAGCCGCCGGGGGCGGCGGCGGCGCCATGTCCCCTCACACCCCCGCGGACACACATACACTCCCCCCTTGACTGCGCGGCCCCCGTCAGTCGCTTGCAACCTGACCGAGCGGACGCGCGTCCCGGACTGCCGCTCCTGCGCCCTTCGCTTCCCCGCCCGCCCCACTCACCGGCTCCTGCCCCAGGCAGGGGCTCCGCTGGCCGCGGCCGGAGCGAGACTCGGGTACCAACCGCCGCACAATATGGCGAGCCTCGGCTTCCGCAATGGAGCTCGGGAAATACAACAGGGGCCGCTCAATATTCATGAGAGACAGGGGAAGCCGGCTCGGCCGGCGCTGCGGGGAGGGCGGGAAGGAGCGAGCGAGCGAGGGGCGGAGGCGCGGGACGAGAACGTGCACGACGCGGGGAGGCCCGCGGCGCGAGGGGAGGGTGCGCCGCCGCGTGTTGGCCCGAGGAACCCGAGCCGCCGCCCCGCCCCGAGCCGGCCGGCCACGCCCCCCGGCGCCCACCGCGGCCCCGCGCCCAGCGCCGCCCGACGCAGCCCCGGGCTACGCTGGGATGACGGCGCCGCCCCCTCGTCGTGCTCAACATTGTGCTTGGGCTCTTTTGCCCTGGCTTCGGCCCACCCATTACACCTCCCTGACCGGGTTCTGGGGTTTGCGCTCAGACTTCTCTCTCCTGAGTTCGTCCTCTTAAACCCATCCCACTCGACGGAAATTCCCATTAGGTTTTGGTCTGCAGAACTTCACATGAACTCCGGCACCCTTCCACCCTCAGACAGCAAACACACACTTTTCATCCCTGCAGGATAAAACTGCAAGGTGTAATGACTCCAGGGAAAATGACCTTCCACTCTAAACTTAGCATAACATTCTGATTGTGGTCAACAGCTCTTACTATTTACCTTGCTATTGCTTTATTCCTACCTCCTTGGCCCTTCCAGTATTATCTTCTGAACTTGAGGATTTACGAAGGAAAGATTAATAGATAGAATCATTACCTAAAACACAGCCAGTTAGCATCCAGTAAATTATTAGACATTTAATGCTTATAAATTATGAGCTGAAGAAGTAAAAAAGAATTGAAAGTTTACGTGATCTCAAGATGTACTGTTGTTGAGATGTCACTCATGTTCTCTTTAGAAGGTAACCAACAATACCAGCAGACCGTAAATTCGAAGGCGATTGAGGCATAAACCAATGGACTGCAGTGGGAATTGGGCAAACTAGGTTCATAGCCTCCAATGTGTGTCTGTGTGACTTACGCAGATTGTCTAACTGTGTACTTCATTTTCTTCCTCTGTGAAATGAGAGAATTGTATTGGTCCTTTCCAATTCTTTAACGCTCTAAAACTCTATAAGCAATTCCAAACAAATGATATGAATTTACATAGGAATTTGGAAAAGAAAAGTATCAATTCCAGCAGGTGCGTTTGGGGATGCTTTCCTGAAGAGCCAGAATTTAAGATGGTCTTTGACGCATAGGATGGGTGGAAAGAAAGAGGACGGGGGTTAAATACAGCGCATTATATATGTAACAATCCATAAAGTAAACAAGGGCAACGCATTTTTCTTTTTCAGTGGCTTGAAAACTTTTGCTTACTATCCATAACTTTAAGTAACAAGTGACAATTATGTGATTCTACAAGCCCTTCAAGGTTAAACTCTTCCTCTAATGTGGAAAAAAAAATCAAGGTCAGGCGCAGTGGCTCAAGCCTGTAATCCCAGCACTTTGGGAGGCGGAGGCGAGCGGATCACTTTAGGTCAGGAGTTTGAGACCAGCCTGGCCAATATGGTGAAACCCCGTCTCTACTAAAAATACAAAAAAGTTAGCCGGGCGTGGTGGCAGGAGCTTGTAGTCCCAGCTACTGGAAAGGCTGAGGCAGGAGAATCACTTGAACCTGGGAAGCAGAGGTTGCAGTAAGCTGCGATCACGCCATCGCACTCCAGCTTGGGCATCACAGCGAGACTCTGTCTCAAAACAAAAAACAAAATCAAAACAATCAGGGATGCTCTGCTTCTCCCTTCTTGTGAAAAGTCCAAATTCTAGAGACAGTGCAGTTACAGATGCACCTTCCTTCTTCCTTCATGACGATTGCATGTGTAGTTCAATTAAAAGAAGACAGGATAGTCATAATTTAGAACTTTTGCTCTAATTAAAGTGCTTTTGAAAATCATGATGTGTGGTTAGATTAAGCAATTCAATTGATGTTAAGAAAAGTGATCATTTGTAGAAAGCGCAGGAACTTTATGGTTAAAAGTTAAATATAGTGCTTAAAAAAGACTCTTAGGAGAATTACTGGAAAAATGGAAAACTTATGGGATATCTGGATTAAATGTGATTAAAAAGCTAGACCTCAGGCTAACATCCTTAATATAAAAAACACTGCTGACAAATTAATGGAACTCATTTAATGTATTTTATCTCTTACTCAGAAACTTGGCACTGGATCTCCCCTGACTGTATTAATCAGGAAAGCTTATGTTATGGTACAGTAACAAACATCTCCAAAATCTACATGCCTTAACACAACAAGTTTATTGCTTGGTTATGCTTCATGCTTCATGTGGATCCAACTCACTCTGTACCAGTCACTCCAGGAACCAGACTGATAGAGACTCCATCTTGTAGCTGTAATCACACCGGAACACAGAAACTTATTCTCTGTGCCAAAGGAAGAAAGTAACTAAAGAATCCCCGTAGATTTTTCATAGCCTTAGCTAGGAAGGGAAACAGACCACTGATCACATTTCATTTCCCAGAACTAGTTGTACAGCCCCACACATCTCCAAGGGGACTGAGTCCTTGAACTGAGTTCAGGAGAAGTGAGGATATTTTTGAACAATACTAACGTCAGCCACCCTGACCTCACCACTCTGTTCATAGATGCTATGGGAAAACTCTAAGAGGTTTTATTCTGTAACACTGGTTCTCTTGAGTGACTCCAGGAAAGTTATGCTTTCAAAAGTAAACTCTCTTACTTATTAACAGTTGGCTGTCATGTAAATAGAGTGGACTTTCCATTTTCTTCCTTGTTGTTTTAATCGTATATCGATGTAAACTCCGTAGTAAATGTATCAGTAGTGATTCACATATCCAGACCACATTCTTTTTGCTAATGTTTTGACCTGACATAATGGATATCATTCTAAAAAACATTTCCTAGTAACACTCTAACTGCACGTTAAATATATTAACCAGAAGTGATATTTGTATTTTAAGTAGAAGAACATTAAATTAACACTACATAATAGAAGTATCTTATGGGTGATGACTAGATGAATTTTAGTTTAAAAATAAATCTCTTCCTTTAACACTTCAGAAGTAGTATCGGGTTAATTACATGGTGAATTGGGTAGGTATTTCTAAGTGATTAAAAAAATTACCTCTTGGCCAGGCATGGTGGCTCACACCTGTAATCCAAGCACTTTGGGAGACCAAGGCAGGTGGATCACTTGAGATCAGAAGTTGGAGACCAGCCTGGCTAGCATGGTAAAACCCTGTCTCTACTAAAAATACAAAAATTAGCCAGACATAGTGGCACACACCTGTAATCCCAGCTACTCCATAGGCGGAGGCAGGAGAATTGCTTGAACCTGGGAGGTGGAGGTTGCAGTGAGATGAGATCACACCACTGCACTCCAGCCTGGGTCAGAGCAAGACTTTGTATAAAAAAAAAAAAATTACCTCTTTACTGGCATTCTTCTATAGTCAAGCTACAAAATTAAACTAGCTCGGGTCAACCAACTTTTATTGAGCATCTGGTATGTGCTTCGTGTCAAAATAAAGTTACCTCTTTACTGGCATTCTTCTGTAGTCAGGCTACAAAATAAACTAGTTCAGGTCAACCGACTTTTATTGAGCATCTGGTATGTGCTTCATATCAAAATAAAGTTACCTCTTTACTGGCATTCTTCTATAGTCAGGCTACAAAATAAACTAGTTCAGGCCAACCAACTTTTATTGAGCATCTGGTATGTGCTTCATATAAAAAAAAATTACCTCTTTACTGGCATTCTTCTATAGTCAGGCTACAAAATTAAACTAGTTCAGGTCAACCAACTTTTAATGAGCATGTAGTATGTGCTTCATATAAAAAATTATTTAGTGGCATTCTTCTATAGTCAGGCTACAAAATTAAACTAGCTTAGCTCAACCAACTTTTATTGAGCATCTAGTATGTGCCAAGCACTTTATTAAGTGCTTGGAATAAAAACATTAATATAACTAGGATATGAGTTCCTTGAAAGCAGAAATCCTGTTCACCAGCAGATAACCAGAGACTAGCACAGTGCTAGTGCTTAGCAGATGCTCAACGAATAGATATTAAGAGAATGAAAGACTGGGATTCTTTGACTCCAGTGTGTATGTGAAATAGAATAGTACATATGAGGTTGGTTTGCTTCATTTTCATTACTTAACAGAGGAATTTTCTGTGAGAGTGTATTTAGTCTCTCCATTGGCTTTCTTTATTTAGGCAGTGTGTCTTAAATGGAAATTCACACTTGCCTATTCTATATCTATCATATAAATTTCAGCCATGCTCCAAGTATTTAATGGGTATCTGCTAGTCTGAGATGAAGACTGCAGGCCACCAGTCACCTATTAATGCTACGCTATGTATGCATCACAGTTTATAGAGCACCTTTAGATCTGTTATTTCACTGAATTTTCAGAACAATTTTCCAAGGTATTATTCTTACTTTATTGTAGAGAGCCAGAATCGCCCACCCTCTCTGGGGGAATCAGCAGTAAGGCTGCTGTAAACTTTGGGTGAACTCCAAAGAAGCAAAACCATAATAGGGGAATGTGTATGTCTCAGAAGAGCAGAGAGGCCTAGAAAAAGATAACCAGCTCTCACCGACGTTGCTGCAAGACAGTTCTTAGCTGAAATCTGTTAACTAAAGTGTGAGAATTATACCACAGGTTATTCTAAGTAACTGCACCCTCCCTCTGCTATGTGCTTTGCAAACATATAAAATAAAGTACTCTGAGGTAGGTCGGGGTCAATGAGACTGACACCATCAGCTTTTCGGACCGCCTGCCCCAGCTTTATCTATGTCTGTCTGTATGTCTTTCTTTATCCCCCACCATTCCCTCTTAGGTCTTTGAACCCTTGTGCAGCGTGGGACGCAGCACAGGCCAGACTTTATGGAGGAGGGAAATGTGACTTCTGCAGTTCAATAACCCTCCCAAACATTGAGTTAGTAAGTGGCAGAGCTGAGGCTCAGACCTTGGTCATTTGACTCCAAGTGCAGGATACATTCCATTCTGCCACATCTGCCTTGCCACTGTGCTGCATACACAACTGCAGTATCCTTTCTCTTTCTAGCAAGTGGTATATAAGTCAAACATCTCTGGAGTCCTTTCAACATTATTATTTATTCCAATCCTCAGCGCAGTATTTTTTTCAGAACTTTTGCTCTTTTTGCCCAGGCTGAACTGCAGTGGCACGATCTCGGCTCACTGCAATCTCTGCCTCCCCAGTTCAAGCAATTCTGCTTTCTCAGATTCCTGAGTAACTGAGATTACAGGTATGTGCCACCACACCTGGCTAATTTTTATATTTTCAGTAGAGGCAGGGTTTCACCATGTTGGCCAGGCTGATCTCGAAATCCTGACCTCAAGTGTTCCACCCACCTCAGCCTCCCAAAATGCTTGGATTACAGGTTTGAGCCACCATGCCTGGCCAAGATGATTTTCAAGAAGCTGATCCATTAATAGGAACCTAGCAGGTGTTTGTTTTATCTTCTTCGAAAACTTACTTTTAGAGAACAAAATAAAAGTAAAAGGTAAGCTGGAAGATTGGGATTTAACCACTATATATAGATACAATTGTTGAAATATATCCTCTACCAAAAATCTTTATTTGCCATCTTTTAGAAGTGATGTGCTTTTTTTGAAAGAGCCAAGTTAAATGGGGACATTGTAGAAAGGCCTAGAGAGACCTATAATTCAAGATGCCTCCAGGAAGCAGGCAACTTGAGATTTACGACCTCTTCAGCTGAAAAAATATACCTCTAGCCACAAGCTCTAGTGAAGTTTTATTTGTATTTCAGCATAGTGGATTTCTGTTTGTGATGCTTCCCTTGACACTTTAATTCCCTTTTCTATTTTCAAAACAACCAAAATAATTGGCACTACTTTCATTTGCTAACTGCTCAGCTTAAAGGAGTTAAACAAGTTAAATGAGATGAGCTAGTTAGAAAGACTTTTAAGGAAAACTAAACAATATTGCTGTTTCCCTCCCATGGAGATTTGGAATGGCATTTTATATGTCCCAGATGTGGCCACATTCTGTCTAACATCTGTTAGTGCATTTTATTAAAATAATGAACTAACATGTGTTTGAAAAGCCAAAAGAATGTTAAAGTTTTCATTCTGATGCAGCAGGAATAGCTGTTTCTTTATAGTTCATAATGGAAGTTGGAGATATTATTGTGATATCCATTTTCAAATATGGAATAAAGTATGATTTAATAATTACTGGCTTTCAGTAATTACTGGCTTTCTAGTATGCAGAAAGTTCATTCTAATCAAACAAACCTTTGCAGATTTTTATTTCTTTCAAAATGTTTACTGTGAGAGATGAGGTTTGTGCCTTGGCATTGATCTAGGAACATCAACATTCATCCTGGAAACTAATAAGGAATAGATGATTCAGACTGAAACTCAGAACTAAAATGGAAATTCCTCTAGTAAAGAAGTCTAGAAGATCTCAATAGGAAAGTACAGTTGAAGAATGCAAAATATTTAAATCAAGTTACGGTTCGCTCAAACTGCTTTTGTGGACATTTTTTTCCCACTTAAGAGAAGCATGGTGTCAGAATGACTTTTTGTGAGGTGAAAGAATGGAGGCTAAAGACATCTCCTATCTAACACAGTTCATAGAAATATTTTTTAGTAAAGAATTTAAAAGAACTGCCAAATCCCACCCATATAAGATAATTTAATTTTATTTTAGACTATATCAAGATTTGGAAACTCTTGCAGCATCCATCTGCTGAGACATTAGCATTTCATACTTCACAAAAGCAAACCACTTACATATATATTTAAAAACATACTAAAGTAGGTTATAATCTAGGTAAATTTGAAAAATCATTCTGGTCAACCTATAATACTAAGGTTTTATGTGCTATGTTTCTAGTCTTTCCATAGAAAATTTTTGTTTTATCGTTTAAAAAAAAGCACATTTCATAAGCCATGCTTAGAAGATCAGAAATGACTGTGGCTCTATATGTATTTTGAAGACTACCACATAAGGAGTAAGATGGCATAAAGTTAGCTGCAAATGACTCCTCTTGTCATTGTCCTGTTAGGGATATATGGAGTGCTAATGCACCTTGCATCACTCTCTAACGCTTCACCTCTGAACTAACTATAACTAATCCTTGTTCTGTACCAGTGTTATATTCACTTAGTGGATTTCTCACTCCATGACTTCTTGGCATATACATATCCTTAGCTATCCTTCTTCGTTCTTGGGCTTTATCACATTAACTGCCCTAGTTGGACCCTTTCCTAAAATTTGAAAGGCTGCTGTGGGCCTTAGTGCAGCTGTCTCTTCTTCTACATGATCAGTTCTTAGCTAGTTGCCAACCTATTCACTTTCTGACTTGGCCCTTTAATTTGGTTTGGCCATATCTTTTACCCAGCCTTTAGCTTTGGGTTTGATACATAGTATATGTAAACTGCATTACAAAAGTGTATGACAAACATAACTCATGGTACTGCCATTCATGGCACAGGAAAAAAAACCTTCTTCTATATCAACAAATGCAGAAAGAAGTAGGAAAAAATGGAGAAGCAATGAGGTTGTCATAGTTGGTACTGAATACTAGAGGAATTATTTTAGGTCAGGATTTTGGGTCATCATATGATGTTATATGATAATGTTGCAACTACCTAAATGATGACCAACAGGAAAATTTATTCTTGGTGAACTGTCAACATGTAGAACTATATTTGGATGTTGATTTTAAACAAACCTATCAAAATACACTATCATTTAAAAGTAAAAGTTTAAAATGCTATACATTAATCTTTATATTCCAGTTGGAACTTGAAATTTGACTAGTTCTCTTCTTAGGCCACATTTAGCATCTGTCTGTTCACTCATTTGGATTAGTAGTATGCAAATACATCCCTGCCCTACTACATACTACTAATCCAAGCAAACATACATTAGTAGTATATTACTAATCCTAGCATGTCATCTTTCAATACCAGTCATTATTCATCTTTACATGGGCCCTAGCATTTGACACAATGCAATATACATATATATAATGCACATATTCATGTGTCTCTGTGTGTGTACATATATGTGTGTGTGTGTATACACACACACACAAATATAAATATCTTGTTCCTAAGATACTTTTGGTATGTTTTTAAGTAATAACCACAATTTGTAAAAAGCAGTCACTAAAAATACCTGCTTTACATTAAACATTACAATAACATTTAGAAAATGCAAATTTGAATAGGTACAATTTTCTACTTTAACCTTTTTTTTGGTGGGGGTACAGAGTCTTGCTCTGTCACCCAGGCTGGAGTGCAGTGGTGTGATCTTGGCTCACTGCAACCTCTGCCTCCTGGGTTCAAGTAATTCTCCTGCCTCAGCTTCCTTAGTAGCTGGAATTACAGGTGCCCACCACCATGCCCAGCTAATTTTTGTAGTTTTAGTAGAGACAGGGCTTCACCATGTTGGCCAGGCTAGTCTTGAACTCCCGACCTCAGGTGATCCGCCCATCTCAGCTTCAAATGCTGGGATTACGTGTGTGAGCCACTACGCTCAGTCTCTACTTAACCATTTTAAAGGAATTATAATACTCAATGTTTATAAACACAGATATTGCATACATTGCTGATGTTCATAAAAAATGAAACAACCTTTTAAGAGGGCAATTTTGTAGTTATCAAAAATTTTTTAAAGTTTTACATTTTTCTTTTTAAGTTTCTTACAAGACATTATCGTAGAGACAGAGTCTCACACTATGTTGTCCAGGCTGGTCTTGAATTCCTGATCTCGAGCAGTCCTCCCACTTCAGCCTCCCAGAGTGCTGGGATTTCAGGAATGAGCCACCATGCCTGGCCTCTCAAAATTTTAAATGTATATATCTTCTAGACTGAGAAATGTTCAATTCCCCAGCTCTCTCCCATAGAAGTATCCACACAAGTGTGCAAAGAAATGTGTACCTGGATGTTAATTTTTGTATTGCTTGTATTTGTAAAAAATTGAAATTGACCCACTTTTTTGGTTAAATAAATTTTGGTATATCTGTAAAGTACTACATCATATAGCTGTTAAAAAGAATAAGATAGAACCACAAGCACTAACATAGAAAGATATTGAAGATATAGTAAGTAAAAAATCAAGTTAGCGATATGTTCCATATGACCCTATTTTTATAATACAAAAAAAGTCAAAAGATTATGCATGAAACTATTAAAAGGTATTGCATTTGAGGAGAGGAGGATTTCTAAATACGTTCATGTTCTAAATTATTTCTTCATTCCTATATTGGTTTGAATGCTTCACAGTGAAATAAAAAACTGTGTTTTGTCACAAAATTGGTAAAGATTAAGTATAAAAAGCAAACTGGTCTAATAAAAGTGAGTGAAAATTTTAGCATATATCTAGTTATTATTAACTGCAGGACTGTGGTAAATAAAACAGCTGTTCTAGATGAGGCATCATCAGCCAAAACAAATAGAAAAGCTAGAACTTCAAAATTCTTTGTTTCTACAGGTCTAGTTGTATAGTGTCCTTGAAAATCAGGCATTCAAATGGCTTATTATTAGACCTTAATCTCTACTCCCTTAAACATTCCTTATCCTATTTAGTAAGAAGTTAGGTTAAACAGAGACCAACCAATGACTATAGATCCCTCAAATAGCAGCAAAGAGTTCTAGGACCTATATAATTATCTTGGGACTCAATTCTCCTTCTACTAATTTATATCCCACAATCTCTAGGGAAAATATCAGGTGTTTTTTGCTAATTAGTCTTCTTAACACTCCCTCAAGAAATTTCTACTGATTTAACACATGATTGCTAGAAGCAACTACACATGGTAGGTTGAGAACTTAATATTTGAATTTCCCATCTTATACACCTCTGTTCCAGGGGATTTTAATTTTTTAGACGTTTTGAGATCACCATATGGTAAAAGGTTTCAACGATGTATTAGGCTTGTTTCAGAAGATTTGACCTCCCTCCAACTCTGGTGCAAATGGCTCAAGAGGTCACAGCAAGAGCACTGGTCACTGCAGTTAGGGTAGAGTGGGATGAGGGGCATGCAGAAATAGAGGGACCCCAGGACTGGCTGAAAAGGACAGGAGATTTGTCCAAAGTGGCCAAATGCCCAGAGCTGGAGCAAGAACAGAATACACACGCAAGCAGGAAGTACAGGAAAGGAAAGCAAGGCTCAATATGTTTAAGGGGGTACAAGAGACTCACCTGAAAATTGAATTGGGGGTCTGAAGCCAAGAACATAAAGAACAGCTATACCTCCTCTTCCAGTGGAGATGATTGGCAAGTGTGGTGGAGAGTTAGGCAGAGGTACAATATGGCTAATGTGAGCTGAGGCTGGCAAAGGGATACTCTTGACCTAGACTCTAGGTCCTAAAGTTATAAGTAGGCCACATCTAAAGACACATGCAAAACCCAAAGTTATTGGTGAGGGTCATTAAAAGCAGAGGGTCAGTTAGGAAAAACTAGAGATGCAGTTGCAAACAGCTCATGAAAATTGGAAATGAAAACTTTGAGATAGATGTGAGGAATCAACAAGTGAGCGAAAAGAGCCAGGGACAGTGAGACCTGGACATATAATGACTGGCCTTTATCTGGGTTCTCCTAATTTCTCTGACCCTCTGACCCACTTAAGCTCGGTCTCTTTTGTGGCTTCTCATCATTCACCTCAAACTGTAAAGCTTCGGAATGCCCCAGGATTTAGTCTTAGGACCTTTTTCCCTCTTACTTTACACTCTCTTTCTGGGTAATCCTATTCAGTCACATGGCTCTAAGTACCATCCATTTGTTGACAACTTTCAATTTTCTCCAAACTTAAGGACCCCAGAAGTTTCTCCAGACTTACAGTCCTCTTCTCTACTTATTTGCCCCTCCTTTAGATGTCGGATAGGTATCTCAAATAGAAATTGCCCAAACCCGGCTTCCTTTTTGAAATGTAAACAAAGAGTAATATATGATGTTAACTGTCCTTCTATAAATACCTATGTTGCTTTACTAGTCCCAGGGGAATTAAAATAAATTATTCTTTGAAGAAATTATTCTTTGTAATTACTTAAAACCACAAAATAATTGAAATGTAAAATTAATGTTTTAAGTTTATTTGCATGTATTTCATTTATACATCATTCCCTTATTAAGAGTCTACAAATCATCACACTAACTAATTCAGATAGATGTAAAATATAAAACCTATCCTCAAAGAACCCAGCGTCTAATCAGGGGATCCGGCACGTACCAAATGTTATGAGGCCAATAGAAGCAAAGCCAGTAGGAATAGCTCCCCCTAAGGCTCATTATTAATTACACACTATAGAATAGCATCTCTCATAGGGCTCCAGTCACGGCAATATTAGTTTTAATCCTGGAAATTAGAAGAGTTATAGGCAAATTCACAACTGTGCTAATAGCAAACAACCTCATAAACTCTGTGTCAGGTACAGTGCTAAGTATTTTGTGTCATTTTCCTGAATCTTCATAACCCTATGAAGAAATTACCATTAGTATTATCACTTTATGCTTTCGAAAATAAAAGTTTAAAGCATCTTAATACTTACCTAAGTCACCTCAGAATAACAGGATGGGCAAATCCATACCCTTAACCACTATTCTTTTTTTTTTTTTTTTTGAAATGGAGTTTTGCTCTTGTTGCCCAGACTGGAGTGCAATGGTGCAATCTCGGCTTACTGCAGCCTCCTCCCACCAGGTTCAAGTGAGTCTCCTGCCTCAGCCTCCAGAGTAGCTGGGACTACAGGTGCCCGCCACCACAGCTAATTTTTGTATGTTTAGTGGAGATGGGATTTTGCCAGGTTGGCCAGGTTGGTCTCGAATGCCTGGCCTCAGGTGATCTGCCCGCCTCGGCCTCCCCAAGTGCTGGGATTACAGATATGAGCCACTGCACCTGGTCCCACCCTTAACCACTATTTTAAACTGTCTTTTCATAATTGATGGCTCTGCTTTAACTAATAAAATACTGCTTGTTTTTTTGAATATTTGTACTAAAATGAATAAATTTCTGAATAAATGTAATAGGGAATATGCCTATTATACTCCAGTAATAAACCTCTATTACTAAACGTAATGGGGAAAAAGGACCATAGAGTAGGAGGGCTAGCTTCATGAAATGGTGAGGTTAGTTTTCCAACACTCATAAAGACACAGTAGCAGAGATTGGTCTTTTAAAGTTTCCTGCTGATTGATTGCCTTTGGAGATAGCTCTTTATTCCAAAGGATCTGTGTTTGGGGCCCTCTCTTAGTAGTTATCCACAGATAAACTAAGATGGAGAAATCATCAAATTTGCAGAGGCTAAGTGAATAGAAGCCAAAGCCTGTAGGAATACAACCTTCCAAGTTTATTATCTGTTATGTGTTGATTTATTACATATGGCAGGAACTTAAACCAGATGTATTTTAATGTAGGGGGCCATCCCACGACAAGAGCACAGGAATGTGGCCGCAACTTCAAAGTAGAGAATCAAGACTTCTAGGTAGTTCAGAAGTTTCCTTTTATGCTAGTTGTACAATAGAATAAAAATTTTCCAATCATCTTTTCAAATTAAGTGGGATTCCACTTCTTAATCTGGAAGTTTTTAAAACTTCTGGCTTTTGAAATTCAATTATTTTCATTTTCAGAAAGATCCAAGATTTTCTGAGTAGTTTTTACTAATCTAAAGCAAAACATTCTTCGAGAATACAGCTTTGATATGTAAATATTCACATATACGCATCTCCATTTGCTCCATTCTCATCTGGAATTTAGACATTGCATTTTCATAGCTGGAATTCAGTAACACATCTTTGTCTGCCATCTGCATTTTGTTTTTAAATTAAATGAATTTCTTTAAAAACTCTATTATTTGAAGTCATATTTAAGTATTGAAAAGAATTCTGTTTTGATGATGTACATTTAAGGAAAAAAAAATTTTCCACATTAGCCCAAAATGAATTTTGGATACACAGTTATAAAACCTTTTCATTTTTCAAACATTTAAAAAGTATTAGTGGAGAAAAAAATATTATAAATGTTTTAGAAAGAAAGTTAATTAACTCAAAACCAGAAAAATATCCCTCACTCTATACGGAGTTATCTGTAAGAAATTAAACACACACCTAATAGAAGCTATCTCAATACTTCGTTGCGTTGTCTATAAACTGTCAAAACAATTGGTTCCTTTTTTATAACTTTCCTTCATTGTGTGTTGAGCATTCATTGTATCCTGGACTCTCTTGTAGGCGTGAAGGTGGGGGTGGGGGCACCAAAAAAGATGCATAAGTGGTATATCTTGTTTGGCCAGTTTAGAATAACTGTAAGGTTATATTTCTTTCTTATGAAGATAAAATTTACATATAGTAAAATGTATATCTATTAAGCATACAAATGAATGAATTTTAACAAATGTATATATCCATGTAAGCAATACCCCAACCAAGACATAGCACATTTCCATCACCTCTAGAAAGTTCTTTCGTGTCCTCCCTTCAGCCCGTCTTCCTTTCCCCATACACAATCTTGTTCTGATTGCTTTTTATCACCATGGGTTGGTTTATCTGCTATTGAAAGTTACATGAATGGAATTATACAGTGTGTATAGTTTTTAATCTGTTTTTAACTCCATTTAATGTTTTAGAGATTCACAGTGTTGTGTTAGTAGCTCATTCCATTTTGTTACTGTACAACATTCCATTGTACAAACATAACACAATTACTTTTCATTCGTAATCCTTTTGAGAGTTATTTGAGTTTGTTTCTAGTTTTTCACTATTAGGAATAAAGCTGTTATTAACACCATTGGTCAAGTCTTTTTTGTTGTGTGTCAGGGTCTTGTTCTGTTGCCCAGGCTGAAGAGTTGGAGTGGTGTAGTCACTGCTCAATACAGCTTCAGTCTCCTGGGTTCGATCGTCCCCTCAATTCTCCCACCTTAGCCTCCTGGGTAGCTGGGACTACAGGCACACACCATCATGCCCAGATAAATTTTTTTTTAAGAGATGGAGGTCTCCCCATTTTGCTCAGGCTGGTCTCAAACTCCTGGACTCAAGCAATCCTCCTGTCTCAGCCTCACAGAGTGCTGGGATTACAGGAATGACCCACCATGCCTGGCAAGTCTTTTTGTAAACACATATTTCCACTACTGTGTAAACACCTAGGAGTTGAACTGCTGGGTCATTAGGTAGGTGTATAATTTTATAAGAAGCTCTCAGTTTTCCCAAGTGGCTATATTATTTCATACTCCAACAAGCAGTGTATGAGAGTTTCATTTGTACCACACCCTTGTCAACCTTTGATAATCGTCTGTCTGTTTAGTTTTGACCGTTTCTGTAGGTGTAAGATGGAACTTTAGTGGGGTTTTAATTAACATTTCCTTGATAACTTATGATATTTAACACCTTTTCATGTGTGTATTGACCATTTGTATTGCTTCTTTTGTGAAATATCTTTTTAAGTCTTTTGCTTATTTTTTATTTGGATTGTCTTTCTATTTTTGATTCATAGAAGTCTTTTATATGATACAAGTTTCTTATCAGATATATGCATTAAGAATATTTTCTCACAGTTTCTGGCTTGCATTTTTTAAGACTCTATTTTTTAGAGCAGTTTTAGGTTCACAGCAAAAAATGCAAAGATTTTCCATATACTCTCTGCCTCACAAATGCTTATCTCCCACTTTCAACATCCTGCACCAGAGTTTTACATTTGTCACAACTGAATGCTTCTACAGTGACATATTACCAAAGCCCATACTTCACATTAGGCTTCACTCTTGGTGTTGCACATTCTATGGATTTTGACAAATACATAATGGCATATACATACACCATTACAGTATCATACAAAATAGTTTCCCTGCCCTAAAAATCCTCAGTACTCTGACTATTCATCCTTCCCACCCCACAGTTCCTACAAACCACTGATACTTTTACTGTCTCCATAGTTTTACACTTTCCAGACGGTCATATACTTGGCATCATACAATATGTGGCCATTTCAGATAATTTTTTCTCACTGTGTACCATACATTTAAGGTTCATCTATGCCATGTCTTTTCATAGCTTGATAGCTCATTTCTTTTTAGTGCTGAATAATATTTCACTGTCTGGATATACACAGTTTATTCATACATTTACCTACTGAAAAACGTCTCAGTTGCTTCCAGGTTTTGGTTATTTTTACTAACTCTGCCATAAACATTTGTCTGCAGGTTTTTGCAGACAAAAGTTTTCAATTCACTTGTGTAAATACCAAGGAGAGCAATTGCTGGATCATGTGGTAAGAATATGTTTCGTTTTATAAGAAATTGCCAAACTGCCTTCCGAAGTGGCTATACCATTTTACATGAATAAGAGTTTCTTTTGCTCCATATGCTCACCACAGCATTTTATGGTGTTAGTGTTTGGGTTTTAGCTGTTCTTTTTTTTTTTTATTTTTGAGGTGGTCTTGCTCTGTTGCCCAGGCTGGAGTGCAGTGGTGTGATCTCAGCTCACTGCTACCTCCGCCTCCCAGGTTCAAGCAATTCTCCTGCCTGAGCCTCCTGAACAGCTAGAATTACAGGCTTGTACCACCATGCTCAGCTAATTTTTGTATTTTTAATAGAGATGGGGTTTCACCATATTGGCCAGACTGGTCTCCAACTCCTAACCTCAAGTGATCTGCCTGCCTCAGCCTCCCAAAGTGCTAGGATTACAGGCGTGAGCCACCATGCCTGGCCTGAATTTTAGCTATTCTAATAGGTGTGTAATAGTATTTCATTGTTGTTTTAATTTGCAATGCCCTAATGATATACAATATTGAGCATCTTTTCATATGCTTATTTGCCATCTATATATCTTCTTTTGCAAAGTGTCTGTTCAGATCTTTTGCCTATTTTTAATTGAGTTGTTTTCTTTTTATTGTTGAGTTTTAATAGTTCTTTATATATTTTAGATAATAGTCCTTTATCAGATATGTCTTTTGCAAAGACAACCCAGTCTCTGGCTTATCTTCTCATTATCCTGATAACATCTTTCACAGAACATGAGTTTTTAATTTTAATGAAGTTTATTCATCAATTAATGGATCATGCCCTTAGTGTAATATCTAAAAAGTCATCATCATACCAAGATCATTTAAAATTTCTCTTTTTTCTTCTAAGAGTTCTATAGTTGTGTGTTTTAAATGTAGGTTTGTGATCCATTTGGAGTTATTTGTTGTGGAGGGTGTAAGATCTGTGTTCAGATTTCTTTTCTTCACGTGAGTGTCCAGTCATTCCAGCAGCATTTGTTAAAAAGACTGTCTTTGCTCTGCTGTGTTGCCTTTGCTCCTTTGTCAAACATCAGTTGACTCTATTTATGTCGGTGAACTTCTGGGGTCTGTTCCATTGATTGTCCATGGGATTTGTAGTGATGTCCCCTCTTTCATTTCTGATATTAGTATCCTCTCTTTTTTTCTTAGCTACCCCAGCTAGAGGATTATTAATTTTTTTTTTTTTGAGATGGAGTCTCACTCTGTCACCCAGACTGGAATACAATCTCAGTTCATTGCAACCTCCACCTCCCCAGTTCAAGTGGTTCTTCTGCCTCAGCCTTCTGAGTAGCTGGGATTACAGGTGAATGTCACCATGGTCAGCTAATTTTTTTGTATTTTTAGTAGGGATGGGATTTCATCATGTTGGTCAGGCTGGTCTTGAACTGACCTCATGACCTGCCTGCCTCAGCCTCCCAAAGTGCTGGGATTATGGGCATGAGCCACCACACCTGGCTGAGGGTTATTCATTTTGTTGATTTTTCAAAGAACCAGCTTTTAGTTTTGCTAATTTTCTGTATTGATTTTCTGTTTTCAATTTTATTGATTTCTGCTTCAATTTTTATTATTTCTTTTCTTCTTCTTACTTTGGATTTAATTTGTTCTTCTTCCTCTAGTTTCCTAAAGTGAAAGCTTAGATTATTGCCTTTAGATTTTTCTTGTTTTCTCTTTCTTTTTCTAAACATATTTTCTTTTTTTATTTTTATTTTTAGTAGAGATCAAGTTTCATTAATAATATGGTTTGGGTCTATGTCCCTACCCAAATTTCATGTTAAATTGTAATCCTCACTGTTGGAGGTGGGGTCTAGTGAAAAGTAATTGGATCATGGGAGCAGATTCCCCCCTTGCTATTTTCATGATAATAAGTGAGTTTTCTCCCTTGCTGTTTTCATGAAAATGAGTTAGTTCTCACAAGATCTGGTTGTTTAAGTGTCTAGCACCCTCCCCTCTGCTCTCTCTTCCTTCTGCTCCAGACATGTAGGACATGCCTACTTCCCCTTTGCCTTCTGCCATGATTGTAAGTTTCCCAAGGCCTCCCTCTGTATAGCCTGTGGAATCATGAGCTAATTAAACCTCTTTTCTTTATAAATTACCCAGTCTCATGTAGTTCTTTATAGCAGTACGAGAATAGACTAATACAGAAAATTGGTACCAGGAGTGGAGCACTGCTACAAAGATACTTGCAAATAAAGAAGTAACTTTGGAACTGGGTAACAGGCACAGGCTGGGACAGTTTGAAGGGATCAGAATAAGCCTGGAAGATGTGGGAAGGTTTGGAATTTCCTAGATACATGTTAAATTGTTGTGACTAAAATGTTTATAGTGATATGGACAATGAAGCTCAGGCTGAGGTGGTCTCAGGTGGAGATAGATTGTTAAAAACTGAAGTAAAAGTCATTCTTACTATGCTTTAGACAAGACACTAGTGGCATTGTGCCCCTGCCCTAGAGAGCTCTGGAACTTTGAACTTGAGAGAGATGATTTGGGATATCTGGCAGAATAAATTTCTAAGAAGCAAAGCATTCAAGAGGTGCCCTGGCTGCTTCTAACAGCATATTCTTATATTCATGAGCAAAGAGATTATCTGAAACTGGAACTTATATTTAAAAGAGAAGCAGAGCATGAAAGTTTGGAAAATTTGGCCTGGCCATGTGGTAGAAAGAAAAAAAACCAATTTTTAGGGGAGGAATACAAGCTGGCTGCAGAAATTACTAAAAGCAAACAGGAGCCAAATATTAATAGCCAAGACAATGGGGAAAAATGCATGTAAGTCATTTCAGAGACCTTCACGGCAGACCCTCCTATCACAGGCCTACTGGCCTAGGAGGGAAGAATGGTTTTGTGAGCTAGGCCCAGGGCCGCACTACCCTGTGCAACCTTGGAACACTGCTCCCTTCATCCCAGCTGCTCCAGCTCCAGCTGTGGATAAAAGAGCCCCAGATACATCTCAGGCCACTGCTCCAGAGGGCACAAACCCCAAGCCTTCATGGCTTTTACGTGGTGTTGGGTCTGCAGGTGGGAAGAAGGCAAGAGTTGAGGTTTGGGAGTCTCCAACTAGATTTCAGAGGATATATGAAAATGCTTGGATGTCCAGGCAGAAGTCTGCTACAGGGGTGGCGCCCTCAAGGAGAACCTGTACTAGAGAAGTGCAAAGGGGAAATGTGGGTTGGAGCTTCCACACAGAATTGCACTGTGGCACTGCCTTGTGGAGCTGTGAGAGGAAGGCCACCATTCTACAGCCCCCAGAATGATAAATCCACTGACAGCTTGCACCATGAACCTAGAAAAGCTGCAGACACTCAAAGGCAGCCCATGAAAGCAATTAAGGGGGTTGTACCCTGCAGAGCCACAGTCGTGGAGATGCTCAGGCCTTGGGAGCCCATCCTTTGCATCAGTGTGGCCTGAATGCTGGGCATTGTGGCTTGTGCCTGTAATCCTGGCATTTTGGGAGGTGGGGGCAGGTGGATCACCCGAGGTCAGGAGTTTGAGATCAGCCTGGCCAACATGGCAGAACCCTGTCTCTACTAAAAAATACAAAAATTAACCAGATGTGGTGGCACAGGCCTGTAATCCCAGCTACTTGGGATGATGAAACAGCAGAACCACTTGAACCCAGTAGGGGGAGGTTGCAGTGAGTTAAGATCATGCCATTACACTCCAGCTTGGGCAACAGAATGAGACTCTGTCTCAAAAAAAACAAAAAAAATTCAATGACTGCCCTGCTGGGTTTTGTACTTGCATGGGGCCTGTAGCCCCTTTGCTTTGGCTAGTTTTTCCCTTTTGGAGAAGGAGCATTTTCTCAATTCTTGTACCTCCATTGTGTCTCTGAAGTGGATTTTTAATGTTGAATGCTCATAGGCAGAAGGGACTTGCCTTGTTTAATATGGGACTTTGGACTTGGACTTTTGAGTTGATTCTAAAATAAGTTAAGACCTTGGGGGACTGTTAGGAAGGTATGATTGTGTTTTGAAATGTGAGAAAGACATGAGATTTGGGAGTGGCTGGGGCAGAATGATATGGTTTGGCTCTGTGTCCCCACCCAAATCTCATGTTGAATTATAATCCCCAGTGTTGGAGGTGGGAGGGTGATTGGATCATGGGTGCAGTTTCTAATGGTTTAGCACTATTCTCCAAGTGCTGTCTTGTGAGAGAGCTCTGACAAGATATGGTTGTTTATGTATTGGGTAAAAGGAACTGAGGTAAACAGGCCTTTAGGAATGTATTGGTAAGTTGTGCGGGGAGGGGAAGCATACAATAGTCCCAGGATTAGGTCTCAATCTTTTAATGACCCTGTGCCTTGGATTGTGAATTCCACAATAATAATTATTCTCTCCCTTTAGTGGGACAGAATTGTTAGAGTGGGATGGAGTTGAGTATTTTCCTTTCCCAGGTTTGTTAGCCTCTGAAAAAAGCCGTAATCATTTAGGCTCTTTAAAATAGTTTCTCTTGAGGCCAGGCCTTGTTAAGAACAGAATGCTCTGATATATTTCAAATTATAATTTCCTCATTCCCCTTCTAGAAGCAGATGGGGATTTTTCTGCAATATGTATTGTGAAGATCTGGTAGAGCTCCTAGAGGTAAAATTCACAAAAGTGTGGGGACCCCTCCATGAATGAGTCCCCCTTGAGTTTTTAACTCTCAGAATTGTCCATACTGGGCCTCCAGTGATTTGTCAATTACAGTTCAGGTTTTCCTATCCCAGACTGATTTCTGTGGCAGTTTCTTCTTGTGGGTTTCTGTCCCAAGAACTTGTAATTTCCTGTATTCATCTGTCTATTTCTCCAAGTTTGGGTGAGCAGTTTGCCCTGTGATCTCACTTTTCTGATGGGTTTAAGAAGAGTTATTAAGTTTTCCATTTGTTCAGCTCTTTACTTGTTAGAATGGAGCAATAACTTCAAAGGTGCTTATCTACGAGACTGAAAACCTAATTTGCCTTTTAAATTATCTTAATGGTGTCTTCTGATGATCAGAAGTTTTAATTGTAATAAAGTTGAATTTATCCTTTTTTTTCTTTTATGGTGAGTTGTTTTTGTTTTCTAAGAAGTCTTTGCCTATCACAAGATTGCAAAGATATTCTGTGTTTTCTTCTAGGATCTTTGTAATTTTACATTTTATATTTCATCTATTATTCATGTCAAACCAATGTTTGTCTATGCTGTGAGATAGGGTAAAACTTAATTTTTTCCCATATCTTTTTATAGCTGTTTCAGCACCAACTGTTTAGAAGAGTTTTCTTTCCCATTGAATTGACTTGGTGCTTTTGTAAACTTTCAATTGACTGTATATGTTTGGGTCTATTTTTGGACTCACTAGTCTGCTCCATTAATCTATTTGCCTATTCCTATGCCAAAATCATGTTTCTCTTTAATATATAAATTAAATGATTATGATTTCAGTTTCATCTTTTTACAGATTACCCTTTGGAGTTTAACCTACCCTCTACCTTAAAACTCAGGATACACATTCATTCTTGAGGCCAGTCTTGTTTTCATGTAACTAGTTCAGAGGGAGGCAGATACTCCTCCCTCTTGATTACAATCAGCCCACCAAGTAGTGACTTTTGTTGCTGCCCTGGCTGTAGTATGCTGTTGGAAACACAAAGTCTCATACCTCTTGAGATCATCACTGTCCATTGCCGGAACAACCAAGGCCCCTGACCACTGCTGGTTGGAGCTGCAGTTTTTCAGAGTATAAGGAGGGAAAAGGAGATATCACCTTTACTATTATGATCACCATGCCACTGACATGTCCTCCTCTTTAATATACACTCTTCTCCACAACTATTTTGACCAAGCATGCCCCCAGTGCAGGTGACAGAATCAAGAGAATCTCTGGCCTCAGGTTACTTCTCTGGGGTCCTATAATATGCTCAGGTCCTCCAACTTCTTTGGGTTCTGGGTCCCCTTTCCTTCTAGGTGGATTCAAGTGAGACCATCTATCTATATCTCTCTAAGATGTTCTAATAACCTAGAGTCTCAAAAGAGAAGAGGTTGATATCCATATCCATTTTTCTCCCAGGAGAGTTTTAAGGTCTATATTGGAAAAATTTTATCTCTTTCCTAGAACACAAAATAAGCTCCCAAAATTATCATACTACAGGTAGTAAACTGATAGTCACAGGCCACATCTATCCTGCAGGGTCAGGCCTGGTTAGTACTGGGTGGGAGACCACCTAGGATTATCTGGTGCTATAGGTCTCTTTTTTTTAAATTAATTTTTTAAATTTAAAACAGAAAGGACAGTTAATAATAGTCAAAGCTGTCTTAAATTGAAGGAGTTTGTTAATTTTAAAAAAGTCAGAATAGCCAAGTGTGCTGGCTCACGCCTATAATCTCAGCACTTTGGGAGGCCAAAGCGGGTAGATCACCTGAGGTCAGGAGTTCAAGACCAGCCTGGCCAACACAGCAAAACCCCCTCTTTACTAAAAATACAAGAAATTAGCAGAGTATGGTGGCAGACGCCTGTAATCCCAGTTACTCAGGAGGCTGAGGCAGGAGAATCACCCGGGAGGCAATGAAAGGGTAAAAGCGAAATTTATGGGGGTCCTCTCTCAGATCCTGGTCTAGAGCCATATCAATTTAAGATTGATGCCTCTGTCATACTGGTTATTTAAAATTTGGAATATTATCCCTGACATAGATGATTTTATGGAATCAGTAAAAAATAACCTAATTACTGGGCATTACTGGGCAGACTACTGGGCAGCAGTATGGGCCCCATTGAAGTGAAAAGTGTGAGTTTACAGAAAGCCATATCAACAAAGTTCCCTGACTTACCCCGTCAAGTCATCAGCACCCAGAAAGTGACAATAAAGATGATTAAGACACAGCAGATATGGGCATGAGAGTGGGGCTGGGAGGTGGGGTTGAGATTTTAGGTGATTTTAGGTGCTTCTTTGAGATGGCTGATAATGGGATCAGGCTGAGGATTCAATGTCATTCTCCTGATGACATATAACCGGATGAATGGGTTAGTTGACTTGGGAGGGCTCTAGTGATGACAGAATCCAGAGTGGTGGTCCCTTTACAACTGCCAGGGAGGACAAATTTCCTCTACTCTCTTAGATTCAATTTTTGGAGGCTTTCAAATGAAAACGACAAAGGACAGATTAGCAAGAAAATAGATTTAATTATCTACGTGGAGGACTTCACAGAAATTGGGACCTACATACCATTTCAACAGGAAAGGGGAGGAAAAGAGTATTTATGGGAAAACAAATGACTTTCTGGAAAGACTTATGGACTTCTAGGAGAATAAATGGGACTTATAATAGTTTTGTGACAATGCTCGTTTAAGAGTGGTATGGAGACTTGTGGCTCACACCTGTAATACCAGCACTGTGGGAGGCAGAGGTGAGTGGATTGCTTATACTCAAGAGTTCGAGACCAGCCTAGGCAACATGGTGAAACTGTCTCTAAAAAAAAAAAAATGCAAAAATTAGCCAGGTATGGTGGCACATGGCTGTAGTCCTATCCTAGCTACTGGGGAGGCTGAGGTGGGAGGATCGCTTGAGCCTGGAGAGGTCAGGCTGCAGTGAGCCGTGATTGTGCCACTACACTCCAGCCCAGGCAAGAGTGAGACCCTCATACACACATACACAATTCTAGAGTAGTGAATTTTGGAGCCCTCCACTACACAACTCATTTGAGCCTTGTGGCAAAAAAGCAAAGAGTCAACTTCAATTATTTTTGTTCCTGTTGTCATATGTCTGAGGACCTTGTCATTTCAATATTAAATTGAGACAATAGCTCTTTATCATAGATTGTACTGAGTGTTATAGAAAAGAGCATAATGATACAAGACATACTGCCTGCCCTCAAGATGTTTATCATCTAGTGGGAGAGACAAGATTGATATTCTTCAAGCATGTCACTTGTAAGGTTGTGTATTATAGATCATAAACATGATTTGATTTTAAATTCTACAAAACCAGTGTAAAATAGTGGGTCATCGGCACAATCTGATAGACATCTACTGTTCTCTTGGATTTGATCACCAGTGTAATACTGAGGTTTCAGCCATCTTAGAGAATTCTGCTTGCTATTGAAAGTACTATTTTGAGATTGTGTTGTAAAATGTTCAAGCCCATTTCAAATTTAAAGTATCTTACCATTGTTGTGATTAGTCAAATGATGTCAGCTCTTGACCACACCATTCTAAGTTTTCTCTTTGGAAAGAGAAGCTCTGGTAATACTTACCTTTTAGCCAAGTGGCGATTTTTATACCCGTCCTTTTACTTTTAAAGAGGTTTTTATTGTTGTTGTTTTTTTTTTTGAATGTTAATAGCAGTCTGCACAGGATCTGTGTAACACAAAGGGTAATATATGTTGAATCTGTGTAACACACAGATCCTGCTTTGATTTCTGCTCTAAATTGTGCAGTATGTCTGTGTGATTTTTTAATTCAACCAGTGCCTGCTTTTCAGTCTAGACACATATTTGTCTGGCAGTAACAGGTGATATCATCTCTGTATGGGAATAGGCTCTTATTAAACACATTTGTGATTGAAAGCATCATTTTTTAATGTGAGAAACCATATAGAGAGAGCTCTGCTTGTATTATGCGGGGGTTGGGGAGGGAATGATATATTTCTTCCTTAGCTTATTATAATTAGAGATATTTGTGTGAAAATAGAATCTCTGTTGCTTAAGTGTTGCTCAGCTCCTGCTGATCTGTTCTCACTCACAGGCACAGTCCTTTGTGATATAATAGTTAGTTGCTGTGGAGATGATTATCCTGTCATGGAGAAAGAGACTTATGAATTTAAATGAAGAATGAGCAGCAGGAGCAAAAGAACTATGCCAAAAGCCAAGCACTTCACCCAATTTAATTTTCTCTTGCCTTTTTAATATATGTTATGTCATAAAGTTTTATGTATCCACTTCAATAATACAGTTTCAGGATTAATGACAAAAGGCAAATTTGAAAGGAAAAGCGAAATATAATACTGACATTCTATACAGAGGCAAGAATGAATTCAAGTTACAGAAAATTTAACAATAATAAACATATACTATTGGGCCATGCCTTATGCTTTAAATAAACAATTAAGCATTTGGACCTTCTACTGCAGTCTTGATGAATTGTTCAGGTAATTTAGGCATCATTCAATAAGTAGGAAGCAGAATGTTGAAATAGAAAAAGAATAGATTATGTATCAAACAGCTGATTTGAATTCCTATTCGGCTATTTACAAGTCATTGTCTTAGGCAATCTCTCAATGCTTCTGTTTCACCAATTATAAAACTGGGATTAATTTGCAGAGTTGTTGTCATGGCTCTTCAACTGGTATAGACTCATACGGCCATGTCAGTCATTTACAGCCAATGACATTCATTCATTGGTCATTGCATTCATTCTAATAGGTTAGTGCATATTCTGTACTAGTTATTACATATTTCAAATATCATCTATGTGTGTCAGGACAGGATAGGCTCTGCTGCTTAACAAATTCTGAAACTTCGGTGGTTTAACACAATGAAATTAAATTCTTTGCTCTCGTAGATTCTAGTGTGGATCTGTCAGCTCACCTTCCTCTTGTGGCTGGTGGCTTCCAAATCAAGGTCATTATTTTTTTTTTTTTTAGAAAAAGAGAAAAGGAGAAAGAAAGAAAGAGCAAAAGAAAGAAAAAATGAATGAGTGACAGAAAGAAAGAGGAAGAGAAAGAGGGAGAGAGAATGGGATTCTTGTTTTATTGCCTGGGCTAGAATGCAGTTTAAAAATGGGTATTAAAAACCTCTTTTATGCCAGTAATTGTGCTTAACAATGGAGACAGGAAGGAATAGGGGATGAAAATAACAAATAAGCAGACAACCAATATTTTATTTAAACCTGTGAAATGCTATGCAATTGCTGAGGAGTGATTTACTTCCAATTATGTGGTCACTTTTAAAATAGGTATAATGTGATACTGAGAAAAATGTATGTTTTGTGGATTTGGGGAGGAGAG
>PVKP010021363.1:0-39253 GCA_004027715.1 Plecturocebus donacophilus | reverse complement strand
AAAAAAAAAAAAACTTCATGTTTTCTTTGTGGCTCTTAACAGTTTCAGTTAGTTGAATATCTTAAGGGTTTTTGGTGTTTTTTCCTACAAAAAGTGAATCTTCACTGGAGAACCTCTGTCTCTTTTTTAAAGCGAAAAGATTTTAATGTGCAAGTTAGTAAGTGGTTTGAGGGTCTGGTATTGCACTCAGCCTTCAATACGTTAGAATAACTACCCACATGTGATCTATTTAGAAGCAGTGTTTGAAAGCACCAATTTCACCCCATATGCTATGTTGTAGTTGGGCTTTTTGTTTTTTGAGACGGAGTCTCGTTTTGTCGCCAGGCTGGAGTGCAGTGGCGCGATCTCGGCTCACCACAACGTCCGCCTCTGGGTTCAAGCGATTCTTCTGCCTCAGCCTCCCGGGTAGCGGGGACTCTGTAGTCCACCACCGCCCAGCTAATTTTTGTACTTTTAGTAGACACGGTTTTACCATGTTGGCCAGGCTGGATGGTCTCGATCTCTTGACCTAATGATCTACCCCCCTCGACCTCTCAAAGTGCTGGGATTACAGGCTTGAGCCGCTGCTCCCGGACTGACTTTTTTAAAAACAGCCAAAATGAGAGAAGAAAAATAAACTTTGTGTAGCTACAAAGAGGAAGGCATAATGAAATTTCAAAGCCTGGGCGGGGAAGGTTTCCGATGCGGTTGCTTCTTAACCCTTCTCTTGACTGACCCGCGCCTTCTCCACCTGCCTTTCCCCTAGCGTCACCCACCCCAGCGGCTGGGATGCGGCGGCGCCTTCCGCCTTTCCGTACGGAAACATGGCGCCTTCCTGAATGGGGCGGGCCATCTCCAGCTTCGAGCCACCGCCCACTGAGCTTCAGCGGCGGGCACTCGGCCACGCCTCTCACGTTTCCGTACAAAAACATGGCACCTCTCTGAGTGGGGAGGGCGACTCTTGGCTCAGAGCCACTGCCCACGGAACCCCCCTCAGCGGTCAGCGGTCTGCGCTTTCCACCTTCCGGGAGGAAACATGGCGCCGCCCACCTGCCAGTCACCGCTTACTGAGCCCCTTCGGCAAGCAAGGGAAAGAGCCGCTCGCCTTTCCGTACGAAGACATGGCGCTGCCCTTTATTGGGCTGTCGCCTCCCGGCCAAGAACAGTCTCCTCCTTCCCGATGCTGAGAAGCGGCCTCTCTGACCGCTGGCCACCCGAGCCGGGGTGGGAGGACCGCCCGCCGCGTGGCGAGGGATGCGGCCTCGGAGGGGCAGAGACTGAACCGCCCCAGTCGGCCGCGCGTCGCTCCGGCCTCCGCCGTGGCGCCAGCCCGCGCTTGATTCGCGGCGGGAGGGAGAACATCGACTCCGCGGCAGGTGAGGAGAGCGGGAGCGGGAGCGCGGGCGGAGGCTGGCGGCGCCGGCCCGGGAGGCGCGCAGCCCAAGTCGCAGGCATCTCTTCGCCTCTTCCCGTCGGACCCTGTCCTAGGATGTCTGGGGCCGGCGAGGAAGAGGCGGGGTCCGCGGGCGGGTGGGGCCCACCCCTTCAGGCCGCCGTCCTGGTGCGCCCGCGTCCTCCCCTGCTCCCGGCCCTGCCACTCCCTCGCCGACCCGAACAGCTGTTTACAACGGAATCCGGACGGCGGGCGCGAGTGCAGCTTAGTGCCAGAGCAGGGATTCCCGGCGCCGGGGGACAGAGCCCCTTTCTTTTGCTGAAAGACCCTCTCTGCTGGGGAGCCTCTTGTGTCCAGCCTAGGCCCGCGTGCAGCCCCGACGGATGACCGTCTTCTTGGCAAGTGCGTGGATCCTCCTCTCCTCGGCTCCCTTTTTTAGATACAGTGGGGTTGAATGAATGCGCGCGCTGTAAGTTATTCAGTGGTTCCTGGCTGCATCCTAGAGCCCTTTAATTAGAGTTACAGTTAGTGGAAGGCCTGCCGTGTGCCAGCCTCTGCTGAGCACAATCTTTCGTTTCAGCTCCCCCCTAAACTGAGCAGGTAGGTAGCTCTATTTTACAGAGGAAGAAACTGAAGTTACATAGCTAGGAAAGAGCCAGAATTGGGGCCCAGGTATGTCTGAGACCAACGCCCAGCCCTCCCACATACACTGACATCACAGAGATGACGTAGGGATTCATCTCTATCAACAGATACTTCGTGGATGTCTATTTGGGGGATATATGGATGGAGCATAAGTGGGGAATATGACTGGTGCTGGCTCTTAAGAAGTTCGAAATCCAGGTGGAGAATTTAAAAATAAAAACTAGCACTTTTACCATCTGGCCCCAACGCATCTTTCTGTCACCACTAGCCACTTCCTTTTCTCATTTTCTGCCCTGTGAGTGAAATGCCCTTTTTTTTCCCACCTCCTTTCTCTCCCTCCAGACATGTTTTAACAGGGTGAAATCCTACTCCTTTTAAAGATCAGCTCAAATGTCATCTTTTCTGGGAAGGTTTTCTCAGTCTCCTCCCAGGCAGAGTTAGTTTCTTCCTCTGCTATATTCCCTGGGCAATTTCATAATGCCACTAAGGCTTAAGTTGCATTATGGCTCCTTGTAAGCATGTCTGCCTCCCCCTCTAGACTATGTATTTGCATCTTTCTATTTAAATAAGCATACTTTGAATTCAATTAAAGGCAGTGATGAATGCCAAATGTCAACTAGCCAGCCCTACAGGAGTTGAGAAAGGCACAATCACTGTTGAGGTCCGCGAAGCGTCCTGGGAAGAGATAGGACTTGAACTCAATCTTAAAAAGATGGAGTTAGTTTACTAAGCTGAGCATTAGAGACCTAGAAATCCTGCCTTTCCTCTTCACTGCACAGAATGAATTACTTCATCCTTTCTGGGCTCCTTCTCAGCATGTGAAGAGGATAAAATTAGAAGAGCTTTGTTTGTCCTTTCTCATAGAATATGCTGGTAACGTTATCCTTTGGATCTTGGAGCATTTCCTGATCCTAATAGGATTTAGGATAGAGAGGAGATGGGTGTCCCCAGTGGGGTGTTGGAAGCTAAAATGAGACTAGAAAGGGGAAATACATGCAAACACCTTCATATTAATACAGTCCTGGGAAAGGTGCGGTGGCTCACACCTGTAATCCCAGCACTTTGGGAGCCCAAAGAGGGCGGATCACTAGAGGTCAGGAGTTCGAGACCAGCCTGACCAACATGGTGAAACCCCATCTCTACTAAAAATACAAAAATTAGCTGGGCATGGTGGTGGGCGCCTGTAATTCCAGCTGTTCGGGAGACTGAGGCAAGAGAATCCCCTTGAACCAGGGAGGCAGAGATTGCAGTGAGCTGAGCTGAGATCCAGCCACTGCACTTCAATCTGGGCCACAGAGCAAGACTCTGTCTCAAAAAAAAAAAAAAAAAGAAAAGAAAAAAACCAGGCCTGAATATTTCAATTCCTGTAACTTCATTCTATTTAATGGAGTTCTTTGAAATTTCAGATAATTCTATTAGGTGACTCTTCATCTGTCTCTAATGTGCAGAACACAGTCTGCCAAACTCCCTAAATCACTTGACATTTCCTTTGATCCCTTCATTACCTTCCATGTATGTAAGAAAGTCTAATTCGTGTTTATGAAAATGTTTTGTAATCTTCAAGTGCTAATGTTACAAATGTTAATTATTTTCAGCAAATGCAGAAACATTGTGTCTTCTTCCTCAGTTAGAAACACCCTAGGAGACAGGGCATGGTGGCTCACACCTGTAATCCCAGCACTTTGGGAGGCTGAGGCGGGTGGATCACCTGAGGTCAGGCGTTTGAGACCAACCTGATCGACATGGTGAAACCCTGTCTCTACTAAAAATACAAAATTAGCTGGTGGCGCATGCCTATAATTCCAGCTACTTGGGAGGCTGAGGCAGGAGAATCTTATAAACCTGGGAGGTGGGGGTTACAGTGAGCTGAGATTGCTCCATTGCACTCCAGCCTGGGCAACAAGAGTGAAACTCCATCTCAAAAAAAAAAGAAAAAAGAAGATTCTTTTTTGTATCATCTGTAGGTATCTTATTCACAAGATAATATCAAGGAATCAACCCTTCAACCTAGTGGATTCACTTGTAAGCTCGATTAAAAGCATTATTTCCAAGGAGTTTATCTATCTGCTCTTAGGAATGAAAGTAAAGAATTTAACATTGAATCACTGATTAAAATAGTAGCAGCAGGCAGTTTAGAGTGTGTCTTCTAGTAGTTTAAGTTCCTGTATTCTTGTAACATGCTACTTAGGAGTAGGACAAAAATATTCCAACTAACTATCTGAGATCCAAAAATTTGATAAATTACAAATGTCATTTTACAAGTATCTGTTTAATCATTGAAGTAGAATATTATAGCTGGATAAGATTTTAGCAAGCTCATTTATTCTACAAACAAGAAAACTGAAACCCAAAGAGATTAAATGATTTGCCCTGAGTCACATTGCTAGTTGGTGACAGAGCTAGAATACTTTTGGTTCTTTTTTCTTTCTTTCTTTCTTAGGAAAGTGAATAAACTTAATTGAGAATGTCTGAAAACCTTGACAAGTCTAATGTAAATGAAGCGGAAAAATCAAAATCCAGTGATTCCGAGCAAGGCCTTGAAGATGCTGTGGAAGGTGCCGATGAAGCCTTACAGAAAGCAATAAAGTCAGACTCCACCAGCCCCCAAAGAGTGCAAAGACCTCACTGTAAGCAAATTTGACTTTGCTAGATGCAATATTATCATTGTTTTCAGGTGACAGTTGTATGAGGCCTTTTTGTGCATGTGGCCCTGAGCTAGGTTCTCATAATATTGCCAATGTAGTATTTAGGACTAATAACAGTTCCTCAGCTGGCAGCCTAGCTACTTGTGGATTTTCAATTGCTTGGGAAATTAACATTTGAGAATAATGTCCAGAATGTTCCTGTCTTTCTCCAGCCTCAATGATATTCCAGTTTCTGAAGTGCTCTGAGAAATAGGAGAGTGGAGTGCAAATTGCAGCTTTCATTAAAAGAGTGAAAAGTCTGAGGCTGATTGCAGCCAGGACCGTGCTTGTGCAGGTTAAAAAAAAAAATGTGAGTGAATTCACCACACCCTAATTCCCTGCCTGGAGGCTTAGTTCCCACAAACTTGAGGGGATTCAGTTTGCTGAATGTGTGTGGTGAAGTCATTTCAAATCCCTGCCAAGGAGCAAGCCTCTTAAATGAAAGGATGACAGTATCTTCAGGCATTCCTAGCAGTTACCTCAACTCACATCTTTCACGAAGGGCACCTTAAACATTTTGAAGTGAGTTCAAAAATGAAAATTTTTAAGAGGGAATGTCATAGTCTAAGAATGTTGGTATTGATGTTATCTTTTTAAATTACAGATGATCAGTAGTTGTACATATTTGGAAAAAGTAAAGACATTTTTGGTTTTTGGGGTGTGTTTCTTCTAAATGATCAAAGCCCTTCCCAGACAATATATTAGTCAACATAGTATTCTTCAAGCAAACATTAACAGACCCTGTGTTATTGTGATTTATTAATCACGATAAATCAACTACTAGGTCAAATTGTGTCCAGGGAACCATGTTGTTACTAGCACAGTCTATCATGCTAGACCTGTCTCCAATATGTATAGTTAGAAAGCTTCTGTTTTCCTATCTTTAAAATGAGGAAAATACATATATTTCTTAGGGTAGCAGTAAAGATTAAATGAATTTGTATAAGGCATTTAGAACAGTGCTTCGCAGGTAATGAATCCTTAATAAACATTAGTTATTGTTACTACTATTACTACTAACATGTTATCTATTGCATTTAAAGATGTCAACATTGGCCAGTCACAGTGACTCATACCTGTAACACCAGCACTTTGGGAGGCTGAGGCAGGAGAATCACTTGAGTCCAGGAGTTGAAGATCAGGCTGGAAAATATAATGAGACTCCATCTCTACAAAAAATAAATTAGCCAGATATGGCGGTGCATGCCTATAGTCCCAGCTACTTGCGGGGCTGAGGCAGGAGGATTGCTTGAGCCTGGAAGGTGGAGATTGCAGTGAGCTGAGATCACACCACTTCACTCCAGTCTAGGTGACGAAGTGAGACCCTCTCTTAGAAAAAAAAAGATTAGCTGAGCATGGTCACACATGGCTGTAGTCCCAACTACTTGGGAGGCTGGGACAGGAGGATCACTTGAGCTGGGGAGGTCAAGGCTGAAGTGAGCCATGATCTTGTTACCACACTAGCCTGGATGACAGAGTGAGATAGTCCTCTCTCATAAATAAATAAATAGGCCAGGATTGATTGCTGTAAAGTGGATGTATATGACTAACATGATAGCTTTACAACCCATAGTTTCTGCTAAAGAAGAACTTTTGGTTTAGGTCTTCAGTCATTCTTTATTGGTTGGTTGACTGATTTTAATATTTTTAAACAATTTTAATTTTTATGGGTTCAGCCATTCTTTGGTTGACGGCTGCACCTTTGGTATCCTGTCAATCTCATGGCATGATTCCCAATTAATGTTAAACCAGTACTAAGCTGCATTATCTGAAACTGTGTGTAGTTATGCCCTAAAGGCAAGAATACTTATCCTGGAACCTATGATCAAAATTTAGGGGATCTAGTAACAGCCAAAAAAGTATATCAACATTTGTTTTATATGCATGTTTTTAGGAAGAAGGTCATAGAAGCTTTCATTAAGTTCTCATAGTGGTCTGTACCAAAGTAAGGTTTAAAATCAATGCCCTAAGATATTTCTTTTAGCTGCCTTCCTATTTCTCCTATAGTAGTAGGTAGGTACAGGGCTATAAACCCAAAAGATAAAGCTAAGACCCCATTATTTGGGGGTCAGGTAAGGAAGCATTATTGAACACATAGAGCATAAATAAGAATCTACAAAATACAGAATTAACAGTTTGCAGACATTTCCCCCAAACTCTGTAAATGTGTAGCTACTGAGTTTAAAGGAACTCTAAAGTCACATTTGGAATTCTACAAATTAAAATGTAAGTAGCAAAAAGATAACATTTATCATTTTAAATTATAACACAGAGTAATACTTTAAGAGTGGAATTGCTTGAGGGGGTGGGGGCTGCAAGCTGGAGGCATTCCTGGGGAGGGGCGGCCTGCCCTCATCTCATTTCTATTGAAGGCCTGTGCCAGCTAAAAAAAAAAAGAGTGGAATTGCTATGCTAGGCAAGGTGGCTCATGCCTGTATTCCCAGCACTTTGGGAGGCCAAGATGGGTGGATAACCTGAGATGAGGAGTTCGAGACCAGCCTGGCCAAGATGGCGAAACCCTTTCTCTACTAAAAATACAAAAATTAGCTGGGCATGGTGGTGTGCACCTGTAATCCCAGCTACTTAGGAGGCTGAGGCAGGAGAATGGCTTCAACCTGGGAGGCAGAGGTTTCAGTGACCCAAGATTGCACCATTGTACTCCAGCTTGGGCAATAAGAGTAAAACTTCATCTCAAAAAAAAAAAAAACAGTGAAATTGGTGATGGTAACTTATACAGAATATTGAAAAAGGAAAAATGGCTGGCTTGTAAAAAATTGGTTGGTACTAATTTGAGGTGGTGATTTGATTGTAAAAGATTATCTCTTCTTTAAACAGAGATTCTTTAAACAGAGTAAGGATCAATCAACTGTAACTTAACAGTGTTTTCTTTAAAATCTTCAACTTGTATATGCTTTAATCCTCTTCTCACAAAGAACCTTCTGTTCTAATGTTTAATCCCCTAGTTGACCAGTAAAAGATGCTATATTCAGATACAAACATCAATTGTTACTCCAGTTAGTATCTCCTACATAGGACTTTGGTTTATTAAATCAGATCCTTGTGAATTTAATTAGTAGATCCCAGTCATCTTTAGATGAATAGATGACACAAGAACTTACATTTCTAAAGCTCATTACTAGACTTTGAATTATGGTGTCTCTGTATTCAATCAGTCAAATATTTGTTGAGTGCATACTCTATGTCAGGGATCCAGCAGTGAACCAGGCCCATGTTGTCTCTGTCCTCATGGAGCTTATAGGCTAATGAGGAAGACAAATTAATAAGCAATTTCCCTCAACATAGTAAGTGCTATGGGTAACCTTTACCCTTGTTTTACTGTACTCACTCTATAGTAGCTGTTTTAGCGACAGTTACCGTCTTGTCCTCCATAAATGTCCATCCACTTGTGTGACTAACAGCATCTTTTTAGAGGGTATAGACATCTCAGGACACCCTAGTAAAGAAAGAGTACAACCATTCTAAATTAGAACTTCATTTTATTTTGGAATCTGTCTGCCAGCCTCTCAGAAATCATGTTTAACCTAATACAGTTTTCAGTTTCTCTACAGGGCATCAGTGCACAAATGCTGTAACAAAATAACAGAATTTAGCAACAGCTTTAGCTTTGTATCACTAAGATAAACTCCAGGGTAAGTTATATGTAACCTTACCTTTTTTTTTTTTTTTTTTTTAAAGAGACTGATCCCTTTATGTTACCCAGGCTGGACTTGCACTCCTGGGCTCAAGTGACTCACTCACCTCAGCCTCCCTAGGGGCTTAGACTACAAGTATGCACCACCATGTCTGAGTTAACCTTACACCATTTTTCATGGCTCTTATTACAACTCAGGTTCTCTTCACAAATTGTGGCAAAGCCGTGTTGTACACCAAATTGCATCTTTATGCAATTTTATGAAATCTTTACCAAATTTTCATTTATGAAATTGGTAAATTTGAGCACTCTCCCAAAACAAAAATCCTCACAACACTATCATTTGTATGTAGTGAATAATTCTTCTGTATGTACATCTGTAACATGTCCTGATCATATCTTAGAACTGTAGCTTTTATCTTTCATGGTCAGATGCCCCATCATTGATAAGTTTGATTTTATGTAGTCTCTAACTTGGATAGCTCCTGAAAACTTTCTTCTTCCTGGATGTTTGATATTCTTAGTACTTGGTGCAAGCTGTTTTGTTCCAAGTATGCCTAAAACACTGAGAATGCACTTGGTTAAAATTTGGAGGATTCTTATTTTTCATACAACACACTTAAGTCTCTTCTTTTTATATATGAGAAACACTGACCCTGGAACATTTAAGTGACTTATTCAAGGTCATACAGAGTCTAGAGGAAGTGAAATTTCTTCCTGATTTGCTCCAACTACTGTGTTTCGTGACTAGGTAACATAGTAACAGTGTCTATTATTACCGAGATGGCTAAAATTATTGGGAAATAACAAATCCACTGAGAGGACTTAATATGTTTCTGTTATTTTTATAAATTTCAGATGATAAGACATTGGTTACTTTTTGCAAAAGCAAGGCTAAAAAACTTGGAAGCCCTAATAATAATCTGAGTTTCTTTTTAAGAGGTAAAACCTTAATAGAGTTTAATAACACCTGATGCTTGATAATAACACCTGATGCTTGATATTGACGTACCCACAGTGGAAGTTTTATTTTCTGATAACTGGTAACAGAAATAATTTAATAATAAGTATATATTTATACATGTGTATATATACACAGCAAATCCCTACTGAGCTGGGCATGCACCTATAGTCCCAGCTACTTGGGAGGCTGAGGTGGCAGTGGGCTGTGATCACCACTCTCCAGTTTGGGCAACAGAGTAAGACCCTCTGTCAAAAAAAAAATTACTTTCTTAATAGAGTCTGTAATGGAGTGTACATTTTAAATTTTGATAAAGTCCAAATTATCTATTTTTTACTTTTATAGTTTGAGCTTTTTGTATTGTAAGAAATCTTTGCCTAATTCAAGATCACAAAGATTTTTGTCTATATTTTCTACTAGAAGCTGTTTCTTCTGTATAGTCTTAGCTCTTAGGTCTGTGATTCTTTTTTTTCTTTTTGAGACAGGATCTCTATCTGTCACCTAAGCTGGAGTATGGTGGTGGGATCATGGCTCACTGCAACTTCTGCCTCCTGGGCTAAGCCATCTTCCCACCTTAGTCTCCTGAGTAGCTGAGACTACAGGCACATGCTGCCACACCTGGCTAATTTTTGTATTTGTTGTAGAGGTGGGGTTTCGCCATGTTGCACAGGCTGGTCCCAAACTCCTGCCCTCAAGCAGTTTTTGCACCTTGGCCTCCCAAAAGGCTGGGATTATGGGCATGAGCCACTGTCTCTGGACCTGTGATCCATTTTGAGTGGATTTTTGTTTATCATATGAGAGAAGGATCTAGAGTAAATCTTTTACATATACATACCTAATTGTTGTAGCACCATTTGATTTTTTAAAAAAAAGACTACCCTTGCTTTTTTTTTTTTTTTTTGTGAGACAGAGTCTGTCTCTGTTACCTAGACTGGAGGGCAGTGGTACAATCTTGGCTCACTGCAATCTCTGCCTCTTGGGCTTAAATGATCTTTAGTAGAGACAGGGTTTCACTGTGTTGTCCAGGCTGGTCTTGAACTGCTGGCCTTAAGCAGTCCACCTGCTTCGGCCTCCCAAAGTGCATGAGCCACCAGGCCTGGCCTATCCTTGTCTTTTGACCACATATATACATATGTGCGTGTATATCAGTCTATTTCTGGATTTTCTGCCCTGAATTTCTATATATCCTTATGCTAAAAATATACTGTCTTGATTATTATAATTTTATAATAAGTCTTGAAATCAGTGTTAGTCCTCTAACTTTATTTTTCTTTTTCAAAATAGTTTTGGCTTATTTCAAGGTCTTTTGTGTTTCCATATAAATTTTAGAAGTAGTTTGTCAGTTTCAACAAAAAAGCCTTCTGATTGGGATTGTATTTAACCAATAGATTGATTTGGAGGAAACTGACATCTTAATAATATACACATAGAGGGGAACAAAAAAGACACTGTGGTCTACTGGAGTGTGGGAGGAGGGAGAGAATCAAGGAAAATAATGAGTACTAGGCTTAATACCTGGGTGATGAAATAATCTCCACAACACACCCCCATGACACGAGTTTAACTATATAACAAACCTGCACTTAAAAGTTCAGTACCCCTGAACTTTAAAGTTTAAAAAGTTGTTTTTAATTGAAAAGATATATTGGGCTTTGATTTTGAATATAATAAATATATTCAAAAATTTTTTAGCAGTATTCATGAAGCCAGGTTTATTTATTTAGTCTGTATTCTTACTCCTATTCTCTGGAAATGCTGAAAATGTTGTGAGGAAGAATTTGAGAGTTTTTTCAGCTTCCCCTTGCGACCAAATAAAGATTTTTGCCAGACAGGATATGACCAGCTCTTCGATTTGGTTCCTTTTTTTTTCTTTGGTGAGCAAAAGAAAAAATAAAGAAAATAACTTTTTGACTAACCTAAGAAGATCTTTTAAAGCTGGGCAAACCAGCGACAGTACTTAGCTAATTTTAAGGCCAGATCTTATGACTATCACATAAAATTAATATATTCATCTTCTAGGCCAGTGCTTCTCAAACTGTGGTTTTTGGAGCCATCAGCATCAACTGGAGACTTGTTAGAAATGCAGATTCTGGTCCGCGTGCTGTGGCTTATGCCTGTAATCCCAGCACTTTGGCAGGCAGATCACTTGAGCTCAGGAGTTTGAAACCAGCCTGGGGAACATGGCAAAACTTGCCTCTAAAACAATACAAAAAATAACCGGACATAGTGGTGTGTGCCTATAGTCCCAATTACTCAGGAGGCTGAGGTCGGAAGATGGCTTGAGCCTGAGAGGTTGAGGCTGCAGTGAGCCATGATTGTGCAACTGCACTCCTGCCAGTGACAGAGTGAGACCCTGTCTCAAAAAAAATAATGAAATAATAAAAAGCAGATTCTTTGGCCCTGCCCCAGACCTGATAAATCAGAAACCCTGAGAGGTGGGCCCAGCAATCTTTTCACAGGCTTTCCCTCTGACTCTGGTATAGGCTAAAGTTTGGAGAACTGCTATTAGAGACTGTTTTTTTGTGAGAGGGAGTCTTGCTCTGTCACCCAGGCTGGAGCACAATGGTGTGATCGCTCACTGCAACCTTCACCTCCCAGGTTCAAGCACTTCTTTCCCCTCAGCCTCCCAAGGAGCTGGGATTACAGGCATGCACCACCACACCCCATGAGTTTTTGTATTGTTAGTAGAGGTGGGGTTTCACCATGTTTGCCAGGTGGGTCTCTAACTCCTGATCTCAGGTGATCCACCTGCCTCTACCTACCAAAGTGCTGGGATTACAGGGGTTAGTTTGGACTTATCATAGACTTTTAAAAGTAAGAATTCCCTTTGTTCCTTGGTTCAGAACCTTATTTCTCAACGATCAGTTTCAAGCTTTATCAAAAGAGAGAAGAACGTACACAAATTATGAGACTGTTGCAGCAGTTGATACAGAAGTAAAATCTACAGGACTTGGATAATGGAGCAGGGGAAAGAGAGAAATCAGTGATGACTCTTTTTCAAAGTTTTTGATTCACTGGATCAGCATTCTACAAAATTCTTGTGTCATACCTCTTTTGATCTGTCCATTGGCCACTGCAGAGTTCTCATATTCTATCTCAGTATCCTGTACAAGATAGTGGTTTTAGCATTGTTTAAATAGCACAATCAGCACCATAAAGGACTTGACTTGATGAAAAAATTTCCTTTTTTTTTTTTTTTTCTTTTTTGAGACAAGGTCTTACTCTGTCACCCAGGCTGGAGAGCAGTGGCGTAATCTTGGCTAACTGCAACCTCCATCTCCTGGGTTCAAGCCATTCTCCTGCCCCAGCCTCCCAAGTAGCTGGGACTACAGGTGTGTACCACCATGCCGGGCTACTTTTTGTATTTTTAGTAGAGACAGGGTTTCACCTGCATCAGCCTCCTGAGTAGCTGGGACTACAGGGGCATGCCACCACACCCAGCTAATTTTTCTATTTTTTAGTAGAGATGGGATTTCACCATGTTAGCCAGGAGGATCTTGATCTCTTGATGGCCAAGCTGGTCTTGAACTCCTGACCTCAGGTGATCCAACTACCTCAGTCTCCCAAAGTGCTGAGATTATAGGCGTGAGTCACCGCGCCCAGCTATTCTAATTTTTTTAAACTTTTTATTTTTTTTGAGACAGGGTCTTGATCTGTTGCCCAGGCTGGAGTGCAGTGACATGATCATAGCTCACCACAGGCTTAAGTGATCCTCCAGCCTCAACCTTCTGAGTAGCTGAGATTTCAGGCATGCACACACCACCATGCCTAAATAGTTTTCTAATTTTTTTTGTAGAGACAAGGTCTCACTATGGTGCCTAGGCTGGTCTCCAACTCCTGGCCTCTTGCCTCAGCCTCCCAAAGTACTGGCATTACACATGTGAACCACTGTGCCTAGCCTTGATGCTATTTTCATTTGGGGAGATTCATTTGTGGCAGTGTTTGTGGTAGTGCAAAAGTAAACTACTAACGGGAGCAAAAGAGAAGATCTTAAATCTGCTGTCTTTTTTTTTTCTTTTTAGGGTAGACAGGAGGCAGAAAGATTAGAAAATAAACCCTCAGCGTATGGGACAGATGATCAACTGTAACTTAAGTTTTGCTAAGTTTCAACTTACTGTAATTATTTTCCATTGACCAGTCTTAGTAAAAACCAGATGTTGGCCTGACGCAGTGGCTCACGCCTATAACTCCGCACTTTGGGAGGCCGAGGTGGGCGGATCATGAGGTCAGGAGATCGAGACCATCCTGGTGACATTGTGAAACCCCACCTCTACTAAAAAATACAAAATATTAACCAGGCGTAGTGGCATGCACCTGTGGTCCCAGCTACTCGGAAGGCTGAAGCAGGGGAATCGCTTGGACCCGGGAGGCAGAGATCGCATTGAGCCGAGATTGTGCCACTGCACTCCAGCCTGGGCGACAGAGTGAGACTTCGTCTCAAAAAAAAAAAATGTTTTGAATATTAATAAATGATCTCTGATTTAAGGATTCTAGGTTTTAAAAAAAAGAATATGAAGTAACATTCTGTTACTGTTTGAAAATGCCAGAACAAACATTTTAATGGAGGCAATAACTGAAATTATTGTTTGGTACCAGAACCACCGTCTTCTCCTTATTTTAATAGAATATCGAATCTAGAGAAGCAAATCTCTTACGGTGAGTTTTTTTTTTTACAGCTAGTCCTCCTCGCTTTGTGACAGTAGAAGAACTTCTAGAGACAGCAAGAGGCGTCACCAACATGGCTCTAGCCCATGAAATTGTAGTAAATGGAGACTTTCAGATTAAACCAGTTGAATTACCAGAAAACAGGTAAGGTGTTTGCTAAATTATCTTGCTTAGTAGAATACTGCCATTTCCCAATTTTGGAAATGTTTCCTTCAGTTGATACCAATATATTCAAATATATTTTTCCTTTTGTATATTATTGCTAAAAAATATTCCTAAACAAGGAACACTAATTCTTTAGAATGCAAATAAAAGGTCTGAGAATCTTGTGAGAGTCTTTCTTATCAGCTTCTACCTCTCAGTAGGATCTAGCTGCCTCATCTTGTGTTTTCATTGCATTGTTTCATTCACTTCTTTGAAATCATCACACTGTACTGCAGTCGTTGGTTTCCTCACAAAGGTGAAGACTGTGTGTGGGTTATTCTCTGTGTCCCCAGTGCCTGCCACTTACCATTTTTTTATCGAATCGAAAACTGTACTGATTGTAAGGCGCACCTTTTAAAAATGTGCTGTCATAAGAAAGAAGAAACACTGCCCATTATAATTGTAAAAATGCCATTGATTTTAAGAAAGATCCAAGTTTCTGAGAGATTTAAAATATGAGGGAGAATGTTTGTTTTAGAATCAAGGAAATATTTGTGCCAATGCCCTTCTGTCAGCAGCTCACTCAAGTCAGGACTCTGGATGGTGTCTGAGAGTCTCTTGGGCTGTCTTCATGGTTGCAGGATGAATGCTGCAGCTCCAGGCATCCCATCGTACATCACCATTCCGGGCAAGAGGGAAAAGATTGGGAGGACTAGAGCTCTCCTTTTGTTAGAGAGGAACATCTTCCCCTGGAGTCATGAAACAGACATCTGCTAATATTTTGTTAATCAGAATTTAGTCATATGCTACCCCTGTTATAAGTGAGCCTGGAAAGCTTAAATCGGGCAAAAGAGAATGAACTGCCATGATGTGCTTATTAGATCAGCATGACTTATTGTCACAGGCAGAGTATATTGTTACCCTGAAAAACACTGAGATTCTGTTAACAAAGGAGGAGGAATGGCTGCTATGCTGGCAAGTGTCTTTCATAGGAAGTTTCTAAATATGGCTTCACAGATATTTCTTATATCTGCAAAGATAGTACTTTTTTGCTTTTTTTTTTTTTTTGAGATGGAGTGTTGCTGTTGCCAGGATGGAGTGCGGTGGCGTGATCTCAGCTCACTGTGACCTGTGCCTCCCAGGTTCAAATGATTCTCCTGCCTTAGCCTCCCAAGTAGCTGAGACTACAGGGGCATGTTACCATGCCCAGCTAATTTTTGTATTTTTTAGTAGAGACGAGATTTCACCATGTTGGCCAGGATGGTCTTGATCTCTTGACCTCGTGTTCCGCCTGTCTCGGCCTCCCAAAGTGCTGGGATTACAGGCATGAGCCACCATGTCCAGACACTTTTTTGCATTTAATAAGGAAGAATTATTTGTTTTGTACTCAAGACATAAAGACTGGTTTGTTGTTGTTCTTGTTACTGTTTTTTGAGACAAAGTCTTGCTATGTTGCCCAGCCTGGAGTGCAGTCGTGCAGTCTCAGCTCACTGCAGCCTCCACCTCCCAGGTTCAAGCAACTCTCCTGCCTCTGCCTCCCGAGTAGCTGGGACTACAAGCATATGCCACCATGCCCGGCTAATTTTTGTATTCTTAGTAGAGATAGTGTTTCACCATGTTGGCCAGGCTGGTCTTGAACTCCTGACCTCAGGTGATCTGCCCTCCTTGTCCTCCCAAAATGCTGGGATTACAGGCATGAGCCACCACACCTGGCCAAGACTGGTTTTAATGAAATGTTATGATGTATATATAAGTTGTTATAGTTTGGTACTTAGTTAAGCAGTTGTCCCATATATCACATGGAATATGATATTTTTAGGAAATAAAGCCCTTCAACCCACTGCATACTGAATTGTTATATTATTATTATTATTATTATTTTGAGACAGTGTCTCGCTCTGTCAGGCTAGAGTGCAGCCAGGCTAGAGTGCAGTGGCGCTATCTCGGCTTACTTCAACCTCTGGCCAGGCTGATCTCGAACTCCTGACCTCAGGTGATCTCCCTACCTCAGCCTCCCAAAGTGCTGAGATTACATAGGCATAAGCCAACACACCCAGCCTAAATTGTTATCTTAGACTACTTAATTATAAAAATCTTAGGAAACTAGCTAGTATCAGGGAACTGAAAATGATTAATGTTGGCCATCCAATTACTTGAGAGCAATTCTTTCCAGTGAGAGTCTTATTGCAAAACATCACTAACTTTTAAAATAAAGTATGCCATTGGTTGAAGAATGCCTGGGAAATTTTTCCTTGGTCCAAATGACTGGAATTGATCTTACCCTAAACCCATAGTATTTGTGCTTTTGAAAGTGATTTGAAACTCAGATATTTTCATTTTTACCTTTTTTTTCCCCCACTGCTCCAGCTTGAAGAAAAGAGTAAAGGATATTGTACATAAAGCGTTTTGGGATTGCTTGAGTGCACAGCTAAGTGAAGACCCCCCAGCATACGACCATGCTATCAAACTTGTAGGAGAAATCAAAGAGGTGAGGCAAAGAGTGAATTATGATGCTTTTCTGGTGTGTTAGGAGTTTTATTCAACTTCTTGTTTCACCACCAGAAGACTTTATAAAGAAACTGAAGGATCAAGAAGTTAAATAACTTGCCAAAAGGTGGATCAAGAGTGTTTTTGGCTTAATGCCCTTTAAAAAAAAATTTTAAGCAAGCCATGATAACCTGAAGGCATTAAAGACAACAAAGTTATTTCACAAAATCTAGGTTATTTATAAATTTTAATAGGTGTGGACACATTCCATTTATAATGGTCAAAAAGTGATTCAGCCTTCAAGATAGAGAAAGCTTTAGATGGAGGGACTGTTTTTGCAGTGCCTTTAGCAATAACATCAAAGAAGAAATGTATCCATGGAAATTGTCATCTGTGGTTGGCCCACAGGCTCACATTAATAAACATGCTTTTCTTCTTTCACATTAACAGATTTTTCTTCTATGCATTTAATTGCTATCTGGAGCTTAAGTGGAAGCTTAAGTAATTATTATAAATGATTTATAAACATGTTTTTCTGTAGATTTGTTGAGTAAGAAGTAAAATATGTACAATATTACATAGCAATTGGTAAACCCTTATTTGGATAGTTATAAATTACATATAATTAGAAATGATGTCTAAGTAATTTTGATTAAATGTAGCTGTGTTCTCTTGTAGACTCTCTTATCTTTCTTGCTGCCCGGTCACACTAGACTGAGAAACCAGATAACAGAAGTCTTGGATCTGGATCTGATAAAGCAGGAAGCAGAGAATGGGGCCCTAGACATTTCCAAGCTGGCAGAATTCATTATTGGCATGATGGGGACACTGTGTGCACCTGCTCGAGATGAGGAAGTTAAGAAACTAAAGGACATTAAGGAAATAGTGCCCCTTTTCAGGTATGGAACTATGTTAATCATACTCTGTACATCTACAATTCAGAGCTATTTTCTTTTTTTTTTTTTTTTTTCTTTTTGCAGGGTAAGGAGCGGGGAGGCTGGGCAGGGAAGAAGAGGAGGAAGACAGGTGGACTGGCAAGGGAGCATGAGCTTTTTTCTTTTCTTTTCTTTTTTTTTTTTTTTGAGATGAAGTCTCACTCTCTTGCCCAGGCTAGAGTGCAATGGGGCGATCTTGGCTCACTGCAGCCTCTGCCTCCTGCATTCAAGCAATTCTCATGTCTCAGCCTCTGAGTAGCTGTGATTATGGGGGCACACCACCATGCCTGGCTAACTTTTGTATTTTTAGTAGAGATGGGGTTTCACTATGTTGTACAGGCCGGTCTCGAACTCCTGACCTGAGGTGATCCACTCGCCTTGGCCTCCCAAAGTGCTGGGATTACAGGCATGAGCCACTGTGTTCAGCCCAGAGCTATTTTCAGTTTAAACTTCCCGAAGTCTTGGTACTCATGGATTAAAAAAGAAATTTTAAGCAAACATTTTGTAAAATGCAGAAAAGTAAAAAGAGGACATTTACTCATAATTGTACCACTCAGAGGTGTAATCACTTTTATCATTTTGATCTATATTTTTTTTATACATCAAATTCCCTCAACATTTTCTTTTGAAAAATTCCAAACCTACAGAAAAATTTCAAAAACAGTACAATCAGCACTCATATGCCCTTCATGTAGATCCATCAGTTTTTATCATGTTGTCAAGAATTGCTCTGCTGCCCAGGCTGGTCTGGAGCTCCTGGGCTCGAGTGATCCTCCCGCCTTGGCCTCTCAAAGTACTAGGATTATGGGTATGAGCTACGGGTCTGGTCCTCTTTTCCTTTAATACTATGTTTACTTTACAATTGCTTGGTTCTAAGTCCTATTTTCTTCCAGAGAAATTTTTTCCGTGTTGGACCTAATGAAAGTGGACATGGCCAACTTTGCTATCAGTAGCATCAGGCCTCATCTCATGCAGCAGTCAGTTGAATACGAGAGGAAGAAGTTTCAGGAGATTTTGGAGAGGCAACCAAGTATGTTTTATATTTTGTGGTACTTTTTTTGTTGTCTGTGGTTTTTCATTTTAGCTGCCACAGCTTGTTGCATAATATTATTTTCAGAACAAAACTAAAATTTAGTATGAGAATAGTCTAATTTGAAGAAGAAAAGCACAAAATGTTAGGATTCCATCTAGAGTTGTTAAGCATTGAAAAGAAAACTTAATTGACAAGCAAAAGGAATGTGAGTAGGCTGTGAGAATAAAAATTAAAAACAATGAAGTCCTCAATTATAAATGGTTTTTTGATGAAAACACCAGTTTGAAGTAAAATATATTCTTGGTCTTGATTTTTTAAAATATGACAGACGTCCTGTGAATGTTAATTCACTTTTCTTCACCCTGTGTGGCATAGCAGGAAATTTAACTTTGCTTTTGTTATGGATGCATAAATCTTCTTGTTTTATACCCAGGAAGAGTCTTCATTTTTATGGACGTCTCAGATGACTGCAGAAAACAGACAACTATCAGAATCTAAAACTGTGTTGTATTTCTAGGGTGCTTTTTATGGTCTCTGCATTGCTGGCTGACGTTCTGGGTAAATTTCAGTCTTCAGAGCCAATGTATGATGAATTCTGTTTGGCCTCTAACTTTGCTGATGAGGAGATGTAAACAGCAGTCTCTGGGTTGATTGGGTTGCCTGACCAGATTAGTTGCAATGCCCCACACAGTCGATTCATCCCGTCCCAGGCAGAGAAGTCTGAGGTGGTGCCGGGGCCAGGGGAAGTCAGGAAAGGGCAAGGTAGGGGTAGAAATAGAAGAAGTTTGGTAATGTTTACTAAGTGCCAGGCTTGTGCCACAGGCTGTATGTGCGTGATCATATGTAATCCTCACACAGTAAGCTAATGAGCCAGGCACCTTTTTTTAACCCCATTTTACAGACGTTGGAAACAGGTTGTGAGAGATTTTTGACCATAATGGACTGACCACAAGCTCACACTCTCACCAGTGTTGTGAGAGTACTGGGCAGAGTTTTTTTTGTTTTTTTTTTTTTTTGAGCTGGAGTCTCGCCCTTCACCCAGGCTGGAGTGCAGTGGTGTGATCTTGGTTCACTGCAACCTCTGCTGGGCAGAGTTTTGTAGCCTGAAGAGCCTTAATATTAAGTCTTGGCCCTGGAAGCAGGGGTGCACTGGAGAACTCACTGCTAGGGTAGAAGCAGCTACAGTGCCTGCATCTAGCATTTAACTCACAACATGGAAGCCCAGGCTTCCTAAAGCTGGCAGGTTACGGGAGCATGCTGTCTACAGAAGAGAGAGTGAAGCCAGATGGCCCAGCAGTCAGGACGGAGCCCTCAGGGCAAGCCAGAGCTGCATCCCCCTGCCCCAGTGAAGAGCAGACCACAGCTGTCACCTTGGCTGCCCACCTGGTTTTAAGGAAGCATCCACTGACAGAGCTGCAACACCTCCTGGGACCTGATAGGCGCAGTTTTTATCAGATGATGTGCAAGATCCTCCAGCTCTCTCTCTGTATCCCTCAGAGTGCCCACTGCATTACTCAGCTTAGAAAAGCAGGAGTGCTTAAGGGCTGCTGAAAGCGGTGTGGGGCTTCTCTGACAGAGTTCACTTTCCCCCAGGCTGAAAGGAAGCCAGATTGAAACCAGGTTAAGATCTAAACAAGAAAAGCCTCATCGTCAGTGTAGAGGATACTTTATACAGGGAAACTCTAGCCGCTGTCTCATCCCGTCTGTCTCTAGAGCTGGAGTCGCCAGGGCTTTTGGCTTCATCTCATGCAGTGGTCAGGAAGGGAGAGAAGAGAAGGAAGGTTTGTTAAATACCGAGTGGATGGCAAGGCCTGGCTAGGTGTCATATATTCATCATTATTATTATTTTAGACAGGGTCTAGCTCTGTCACCCAGGCTGGAGTACAGTGGCATGATCACCACTCACTGCAACCTCAACCTCTGGGGCACAAGCAATTCTCCTACAGGCATACGCCACCACACCCGGCTGATTTTTGTATTTTTTTGTAGAGACGGAGCCTTACCACATTGCCTAGGCTGATCTTGAACTTCTGGGTTCAAGCAGTCTTCCTACCTCAACCTCCCAAAGTGCTGGGATTACAGGTGTGAACCACCATGGCTGGCTTATTCATTGTCTTGTGTAATCCTCACAACAGCCTGTGAGGTGGGTGTTGTGAATTTCCCTATATCAGGCATCTGAAACTCAGACACATTATGACTTGTCTGAGATCCCTCAGTTAGTCGTTGGCACTACTATGATTTGCTCCAAGTTTTATTTGATTCCAAAGTTGATACTTTCTACTTTTATCACTCTGCCAGGACATCGATTGTCTCTAAAGTAATTCTGAGAAGCCTCCCTTCTCAGTATGAAGGTAATATGTGCGGCTTTGTTTTTCACAGATTCCCTGGATTTTGTCACCCAGTGGCTGGAAGAAGCCTCAGAGGACCTTATGACTCAGAAGTATAAACACGCCCTGCCAGTAGGGGGAGCGGCTGCTGGCTCTGAGGACATGCCCAGGCTGAGCCCTGTTGCTGTCCAGAATTATGCTTACCTGAAGCTTCTGAAGTGGGACCACCTCCAGAGGCCATTCCCTGAAGTAGGTCTCTCGAGCCATCTCACTACTCATTTTGTTTTCATGCTGCTGAACTTTTTAAAAAGAACAGCTTTGGCCGGGCGTGGTGGCTTACTCCTGTAATCTCAGCACTTTGGGAGGCAGAGGCAGGCAGATTGCTTGAGGTCAGGAGTTCAAGACCAGACTGGGCAACATGGTGAAACCCCATCTGTACTAAAAATACTAAAAATTAGCCAGGCATGGTGGTGGGGGCCTGTAGTCCCAGCCACTTAGGAGGCTGAGGCAGGAGAATCACTTGAACCTGGGAGGTGGAGGTTGCAGTGAGCCGAGATCACACCACTGCACTCCAGCCTGGGTGACAGAGCGAGACTCCATCTCAAAAAATAAAAATAAATAAATGAAATAAAAAGTAAAAGGAATAGCTTTATTCTGATATAATTCGTGTACCAGAAAATTCTCCCTTTTGGAGTGTACATCTCAGCAGTTTTTAATATCATCACAGAGTTATGCAGCCACTACCACTGTTTGAGAACATTGTCATCACCTCCAATAGAAACCCGCACCCATTAGCAGTCACTGCCCTTTCCCTCTCCCTCCAGCCCCTGAAGCCACAACTCTGCTTTCTGTCTCTATGGATTTGCCTATCCTGAACATTTGATATAAGTGAAATCATACAGTACCAGACTTTTGTGCCGCCTGGCTTCTTTCACCAACGTTTTTCCGTGTTGTAGCATATATCAGTATGTTAGTCCTCTTTTCCACTGTGTTTTTTTAATAGTGGTAAAATACACATAAAATTTACCATTTTAACCATTTCTAGTTCAGTTCAGTGGCATCAAGTGCATTCGCACTATTGGGCAACCATCGCCACCAGCCATCTCCAGAACATTTTCATTTTTTCATCTGTAAAACTGTCTTCCCACCAAACACACCAGTCATTCCCCATTGCACCCGCCCTCCGGCCCCTGGCAGCCACCATTCTGCTTTGAATCTCTATGAATTGGATGAGTATCTCATATGAGTGAAATTATATAATCTTTGTCCTTTTGGGTCGGGCTTATTGTACTTAGCATAATGTCTTCAAGATTCATTTATGTTGAAGTATGTGTCAGTGTTCCCTTTCTGGGTTTTTGTTTTTGTTTTTGTTTTTTTTTTGTTTGTTTTTAGAGACAGGATCTCATTGTATTGCTCAGGTTAGAGTGTACAATAGCTCACTCTAACCTTGAACTTTGGGGCTCAAGTGATCCTCCTGCCTCAGCCTCCTGGGTAGCTAGGATTACAAGAGTGTACCACCACACCCAGCTTATTTGTAAATGTGTTTTTTGTAGAGACAGGGGTCTCACTGTGTTACCCAGGTTGGTCTTAAACTCTTGGCCTCAAGTGATTCTCCCTCCCTGGCCTCCCAGTGTTGAGATTACAGGCGTGAGCTACCACACCCAGCCCTGCTTTCTTTTTAAGGCTGAATAATATATTTTACTGTATGGATGTATCACATTTTGTTTACTCATTCATCAGCTGATGAACATTTGGGTTGTTATTATAATTTATGCTTCTGTGAATATTCCAATATAAGTTTCTGCATGGACACATGTTTTTACCTCTCTTGATTATGTACCTAGGATTAGACTTGCTGAGTTACGTAGTGACTCTAAGTTTAACATTTTGAGGAACTACCAAACTTTTCCAAAGCAGCTGCATCATTTTACAATCCCACCAGCAATGTACGAGGCTTCCAATTTGTGCTGCTGAACTTATCTGCTGTTTTTACACGTCTTGCTCAAAACCACAACAGTGGTGCGGTTGCTTACAGCTTTACCTAAGAAAGTTCTTCCCCTTCCATGCTGAACAACATTTTTTCTTTTTATGTTTTTCATAATACATCCTTCTAACTGGAGGACTTCTTTAAGATGACTAAGAAGGGATTCCCCCAATGTTTCTATAAATAGCTGTTTTGGTATGTAGACTCTCCCCTCTTTTTGGGGGGTACATGAGCTTCTTATCGCTAGCCTCAGATCAAGCTACTTCTCTAAATATCTTTCTCATAAGTTCCTTATTTTTCCTTTCAAGAAGTTGTGAGCTTAAGGTTTTGCCTCTTGCCCCTGAGTTCCCTGTTTTGTGCTGGAGGAAGCTCTAAAGAGAATGTCAAATTGGAGATGGGAAAATGTTCCCTTTCAACCGTGGCATGTTCTCTTCTGGAGGGAGGTTCTCAGCCTGACATATCTCTTTAAAAATAGCTGTGGGAGACCATCCAGTACCTCCCTTTTCCCCACTGCCGATCGTCTTCCCCAGGCCTTAGATACTCCTGCTTCTTCATGCTGTGAAAATCCCTAAACCCTCTCTATGGAGAGGGGGATTTGAGACCTGTTCTCCAGCCTCCTCACTTGGCAGTCTTATGAATAAACTCTCTCTTTCTGGGAAAAAAAAAAAAACGCTATGGGGAAGATGGTGATGGTCACTGGGGACAGCTGTCTACTCCAGGAATTGATCCTTGGCAATCTCCATCTTAAACTCAAGTCCTGTGGGCTGTTGGGAAGCCACAAAGCCACGTGAAGTCAGAAAACAGACGGACCATAAGTACTTGGGAGTGTATTTGTTTATCAGCAGAGGATTCTCAATCCTCAGAGATAGTTTTTACTTCTTGGCTGTGGCCGTTCATGTCTTGATTTGGCAAATCTCAGTTTCTGACAGTAATACAGGCCCTTAGAGTCCATTTGATGAGCCTGTAAACTCTCAGATCAAATGCCCATCTGGGCAGCCTTTCCCTTCTCCTTCCCTCGTCCACCTGGGCAGGGGGTGCTGGCATAGTAGGACCCAGGGCTTCCTTTAACATGGGGGAGGCAGTCGTGGAAATGCACTTGTTTTCCGGGAGGCTTTGGGTTGTTCTTTGTCACTTCTACTCTCTGTGCTTCCTGTTTCTTTCTCCTTTATTTACTCACTGGTCCTTACTAGCTTCCTTTGTGCTAGGTGCTGAGTGGGTACCAAGGTGAATAAGTGTAGGCTCTGCCCACAAGGCATGTCTCCCCTCCATTGCCCTGGAGTGGTTGTTGTTTTAAGATGGGGTCTTGCTGTGTTGCCCAAGCTGCAATGTAGTGGCTATTCACAGACATGATCATAGTGCACTGCAGTCTCGAACTTCTGGCCTCAGCCATCCTCTTGCTGGAGCTTCCCAATAGCTGGGACTGCAGGCGCCCACCACCGCACCTGGCCTTCCATTGCTCTGTACAGGGTGACTGGCTGTCCTAGTTTGCTAGGGACTGAGTGGCAGTTCACAGGATGTGGGAGTTTCAATTTGAAAACTGGGACAGTCCCAGACAAACTGGGAGGAGTTGGTGACCCTAGGTCTGTGCTTCATTATGCTTTTTGTCCTAACAACATAACTTTTATTTATCAAGTGCTGGCTCTGCCAGCCACTTTATACCTAGGATCTTTCTTCAGCTTTAAAATAGCCCTTTAATGTGGGAGTCCCCATTCTACAGAGGCCTGACCAAGTTGGGGATGCTTACATGAGGTCATGCTATTTTTTTTTTTTTTTTTTGAGATGGAGTTTCGTTCTTCTTGCCCAGGCTGGAGTACAATGCTGTGATCTCAGTTCATTGCAACCTCTGCCTCCCGGGTTCAAGCGATTCTCCTGCCTCAGCCTCCTGAGTAGCTGGGATTATATAGATGTGTACCACCACACCAAGGTAATTTTGTATTTTTAGTACAGACATGGTCTCACCATGTTGGTCAGGCTGGTCTCGAACTCCTGACCTCAGGTGATCTGTCTGCCTTGGCCTCCCACAGTGCTGGGATTACAGGGGTGAACCACTGCCCACCCAGGGAGGTCATGCTGTTAAGCATGGGGCCTGGCTTTACACCCACGCCTGTCTGTGTTCTTATTGAGGGTACTATGGTGCATCCTTGCTCAGCAGGAAGGGCTCTGAGATGGAGGGATTATTCACACGGGACTCCCTCAAAGCTCTGACCCACTAGTGCAAACCCTGAGGGAAGCTGCAGAGGCAGGTGTGGGGACTGTGGCGCTCCCGCCCTCTGCTGGCCAGCCCGGACTTGCAGCTCAGCGATGGCCTCTTCTGTTTATTACAGACAGTTTTGATGGACCAGTCTCGCTTCCATGAGCTCCAGTTGCAGCTGGAACAACTGACCATTCTTGGGGCTGTGTTGCTGGTCACCTTCAGCATGGCAGCCCCAGGAATTTCCAGCCAGGCTGACTTTGCTGAGAAACTCAAGATGATTGTGAAGATTTTGCTAACAGATATGCATCTGCCGTAAGTGGAACTGTTGTGTGTGGATGGGAGGCGGTGGATGGCAGGGAGCCGACTAGAGTCTCCCAGAGGGGGGTCTCCCAGTGTAAGGTGGAACCCAGGGCCACTCTCTAGGAACTGAGAACAAACCTTGCTGTCTCGGTTCACTTGGCGAAGACCCCAGCAGAGTTTATTCAGGGTCACAGGGTCGAAGTTAGAATCAGCTGCAGGATTAGCAAAGCTCTAGGATAGTGGCTTTAAAATGTATGTGACTAGTGGAGTAGCCTATAGGGCCTTAGAGGCCACACCGAGGAGTTGGGTATTGTCCTAAGAGCAGTAGGGAGTCATTGAAGAGTGTGAAGCAAGAGGGAGAGAGCATCATTAGATTTGTGTTCTTTTTTTTTTGGAGACAGTCTCCCTCTGTTGCCCAGGCTGAAAGTGCAGTGGCGCAGTGTCTGCTCACTGCAACCTCTGCCTCCTGGGTTCAAGCAGTTCTCCTGCCTCAGCCTCCTAGTAGCTGGGACTACAGTTATGTGCCACCATGTGTGGCTAGTTTTTTTGTTTGTTTTTGTTTTTGGGTATTTTTAGTAGAGACAGGGTTTCACCATATTGGCTAGGCTGGCCTCGAACTACTGACCTCTGACTGCCCACCTGAGCCTCCCAAAGGGCTGGGATTACAGGAGGGAGCCACCACACCCAGTTCTTAAATTTAAATTTTGATGGAGGGCACATAGTAGATGTGAGGGAGCATTTAGGAGGCGAGAGAAGTGGCTCAGGCAGGGGTCGGCCATGGGTAGGGTGGGGAGTGCTAGTATCAGTGGTTGCTTGCCTTGAGGAATCAGAGATCTTGGGCTTAGGGGTCCCATGGTCCTCCATGCCCTGTTAGCATTCTCCTCCCAGGGCCTGGCTCGGTGCTGAGTGCCATCAACTCATTTATTCTCCCTACTCAGGGAGTAGAATGCTGTCTGACCCCTTCCTTCTTTAATGGGGTTGTCTCCTGACCTCCAAGGTTTTTGTGTTTGATGTTTGTTGAGTGCTTTATTTCTCTCCCAAAGCCATTCAAATGCATTAAACTTTTACCGGAGCTTATGAGGAAACTGAAACCCAGAGTCATTAATTGGGACAAAAATGTTGGTGACTAGGACCCTCAGTAAGAAATTCATTTTCTGTTGTGACCTAGTACACACTTAACACACATGTAAGTGTGCATGTGTGCCGGCTTCAGTGACCACTCCTACCGTGGAGTCATGTTGGGTGACTTCTATGGTTCCAGCCTATAGAATATCTTTGAGTGGTTCTAAGTAAATGCTCTATCTGACAAGGTCTAATTCAGAGACTTCTTCGAGGGAAGTACCCCCTAAACATTCTCATCTTTACAAAATGGAGGAATTTTGCTGCTGAATTTGCACAAAGCATGGGTGTGTACAGTGCAGCGTGGGGCGTGTCCACATGTTGTGACTAGGAGTTCAACAGTTTTGACAGTCAGACTAGTTTGTTGAGAGGCCAGGAAGCTCCTTGCTCAGCTGAGGACCTAGTCTGAGGCCTTTGCACAGGTACAGCCCTGGGCTGTCACCTAGGTCCCCTGTCTGGAGAACTATTCTGTCGAAGCTTCCGCTGAGGGAAAGACCCAGACCAGTGCTTTCTTGGGAGCCCAGCCTTGCACTCCCATATCCACACTCACCCTCCAGGGGTGGGCACAGAGCTGGTGCCAGTGGTGAGTGCCAGGGCTTGCTCCCATGTCCCCCAGTAATTCTGTACAAAGGATCTAGACCCAGAATAGAGGCAGTTACCTTCTCATAGCATGCCTCTCAGCAGAGGGGCTCCCTGCAGGCACCCTGGGAGAGCCTGGGGGTCCCAGGGTATTCAGGTACTCTTTTTTTTAACTTTAGGGTTTGAAGTTTCTTTATTCTTTTATGTTTAAAAAAATTTGTTTTTTTTTTGAGATGGAGTTTTGCTTGTTTCCTAGGCTGGAGTGCGATGACGCAATCTCCACTTACTGCAACCTCTGCCTCCTGGGTTCAAGTGATTCTCCTACCACTGCCTCCCCAGTATCTGAGATTATAGGCACCTGCCACCACTCCCAGCTAATCTTTTGTGTTTTTAGTAGAGATGAGGTTTCACCATGTTGGCTGGGCTGGTCTCAAACTCCTGACCTCAAACTCCTGATTCACCTGCCTCGGCCTCCCAAAGTGCTGGGATTATAGGTGTGAGCCACCGCACTGGACCTCTTTATTCTTTTAAAAGTAGTTAATAGTCGTGCATGTTTCAAAAATCAAAAGGTATAAAAGGGCACCCAGTGAAGAGTTTCTCTCTCTTTCTTGTCCCACAGCTACCAAATGTCTTCTTTCTTGTGTATCCCTCCAGAGGTATATCGAGATATTCTAAGATCATTCCAGGCTGATGTTATCACACAGAGGCTAGCAGGAAGTTGTGCTTTGGGTCATTGGTCCCGGTATACTCTGAGCCCTTGCCCTTCCCACTGTCTTTTCTAGCAGACAGAGAGGAAGAAAGTCCCCTGGTCAGGTATGCACAGCCTGAGAGGCAAGGTGGCAGGGAAAAGAGTCACAAATTGTCCCTTGAACACATAAATCCGGTTACTGATGCTGTTGTCCTCACCAGGTGTGGGCGGTTGGAGCGGTTAGAGGTGTATTTTACTTACAGCCCCTTTCTCCCCTCCTCCGCTCCAGCTCCTTCCATCTGAAGGACGTCCTCACTACCATCGGGGAGAAGGTATGCCTGGAGGTGAGCAGCTGCCTCTCCTTGTGTGGGTCCTCCCCCTTCACCACGGACAAGGAGACCGTGCTCAAGGGCCAGATCCAGGCTGTGGCCAGTCCTGACGACCCCATTCGCAGGATCATGGGTACGTTTGAGGGAAGGCAGGCAGCAGGGATGTGCCCTCTGAGGGGCTGGAGGACAGGCCCCTGTGAAGAAACCTGAGGGCTTAGCTGGAGTTAGGGTGCTGATGGGCAAGGAGACAGTGTGATGAAGCATCACAGAGAGACCAGGGCGACCCAACAGACGGGCACTGGACCAGGCAGCCATCATTGTTCTAAGGGCTGTGACTTTGGAATCACTCACCTGGGTTCACAAGCAGTACCCCAGGGCTTACCATGCAGCTTGGGCGTGTGAGTTGTCATTGGAGTTTCCTCATTTCTAAAAGTGGGAATAAGAGCAGCAACTTTACAAGGTCACTGCAGAGACTCCCTGAGACGAGATGGTGAAGCATTTGCTATAGTGCCTGGCAACACATAATAAGTCCTCAGTAAATAGGAGCAGTTACAAAAATAGCTGAATAGCAAAATGAAGATGTTATTTAAAAATACTATTAAAATATTATTAAATATTAGTATGTAATACTATCAACATTATATCAAATATAAAACTATTAAAATGGTAATAAGATACTGCTATTTAAAATTTATAATAAACTTGAAATATTAAAATATTTTTAATGTGGTCAGGCACAGTGGTTCATGCCTGTGATCCCAGCATTTTGGGAGACCAAGGCGGGTGGATCACCTGAGGTCAGGAGTTCAAGACCAACCTGACTAACATGGTGAAAGCCCATCTCTACAAAAAATACACAAAAAAAAATTAGCTGGCCGGGCATGGTGGCTCATGCCTATAGTCCCAGCACTGTGGGAAGCAGAGGCGGGCAGATCACCTGAGGTCAGGAGTTCAAGACTAGCCTGGCCAACATGGCAAAACCCCCATCTCTACTAAAAATACAAAAATTGGCTGGGTGTGGTAGCTCATGCCTGTAAGTCCTAGCTACTAGAAAGGCTGAGGCAGGAGAATCGCTTGAACCTAAGAGGCAGAGGTTGCGGTGAGCTGAGATCGTGCCATTGCACTCCAGACTGGGCTACAAAGTGAGACTACATCTCAAAACAAAAAAAAAACATTAGCTGGGCATGGCGGCATGCACCTGTAATCCCAGCTACTTGGGAGGCTGAGGCAGGAGAATCGGTTGAACCCAGGAGGCAGAGATTGCAGTGAGCCGAGATTGCACCATTGCACTCCATTTTGTAGAGACGGGGTTTTGCCATGTTGGCCAGGCTGATCTCAAACTCCTAGACTCGTGATCCACTGGCCTTGGCCTCCCAAAGTGCTAGGATTACAGGCATGAATCACTGTACTCAGCCGAGACTTATACCGTTGGTAGGGAGGCAGGCAAGTGCCTGCAAGTAGACCTGTGGCCAGCAAGTTGCTTCTCATCCTGCTGCCTGGGTTGTTTTGTAACAGCCAGTCATAGTTATGGGGATTACAGACCAGCCCTTACTGGGAGGATCATTTCAAACCAGGAGTTCAAGACTACCTGGGCGACATAGTGAGACCCCATCTCTACCAAAAATTTAAAAAAATATAAAATTAGCCAGGACAGTGACATGCATCTGTAGTCCTGGCTACTCAGGAGGCTGAGGCAGGAGGATCATGAGCCCAGGAGTTTGAGGCTGCAGTGAGCTATGACTGCACCACTGCACTCTAGCCTGGGTGACAGAGCAAGACCCTGTCTCTAAAAAAAAGAAAGAAAAGAAAGACCAATCTTTGGGTAGGAACAATACAAAGATTTCTACTTTGGTAAGGCTGCCAGCCCTGGGAACCTTAGAGAACCAAACTAACTTAAGAATAAGGGTAATAGGGCCAGGCATGGTGACTCACACCTATAATCCCAGTATTTTGGGAGGCCAAGGCAGGCAGATTAGCTGAGGTCAGGAGTTCGAGAACAACCTGGCTAACATGGTGAAACCCCGTCTCTACTAAAAATACAAAAATTTGCTGGGCATGGGGGTGTGTGCTTGTAATCCCAGTTACTCAGGAGGCTGAGGCAGGAGAATCACTTGAACCCAGGAGGTGGAGGTTGCAGTGAGCCAAGATTGCGCCATTGTACGCCAGCCTGGGAGACAAGAGGGAAACTCTGTCGCAAAAACAAAACAAAAAAAAGAATAAGGGTGATAGGGTCACGTGCGGTGGCTCACACCTGTAATCCCAGCACTTTGGTAGGCTGAGGTGGGCGGATCACTTGAGGTCAGGAGTTCAAGACCAGCCTGGCCAACATGGTAAAACGCTGCCTCTACTAATAATACAAAAATCAGCTGAGCGTGGTGGTGCACCTCTGTAATCCCAGCTGCTCGGGAGGCTGAGGGAGGAAACTCACTTGAACCTGGGCGGTGGAGGTTGCAGTGAGCTGAGACTGTGCCACTGCACTCCAGCCTGGGTGACAGAGTGAAACTGTTTTGGAAAAAAAAACAAATAAGGGTGGCAGGCCCTTTCTTGTCAGCAGTTTTCTGTCTCTATTGTGAGGTTCAGGAGGGCATAAGTTATTTGCACCTGAGAGGATATCCCAGGCAGGAGGCAGGGCATGTAGTTTTAAAAAGTCCATTCCATATAAATGTCTCTATTGTTTTTGTGATAAAATCTGCAAGAAGTGTGGCTTGATCAAATCTTTTTTCATGAGGGTACACAAGAGTGCAAAAGCATTATGAAGGGGAATGGACTAGAAAAGCATCAACCTAAATTATTCCTCAGAGTAGGACAAGCTTACAAATGCTCCTGACTTCCTTGGCAGGCAGCAGATAAGGAAGCATGTGCTGCTTTCATAGAGGCTTAGTAGGAAAAAGGTCACCAGCTGCTGGTGCTTCTCTTTACTTTTTTGAACCTGTAATTCCTGCTTTATTTTTCTACCTTTTTACGTGATCATCAACGATGGCTAACATTGGTCTCAGGATGTCTTGCTCCTCTAACAAACAGCAGAGCATGTCTCCAGTCACTCATGTCTTACTCATTCATGCTTTCATTCTATTATTATTATTATTTTTTGAAACAGGCTTGCTCTGTTACCCAGGCTAGGGTGCAGTGGTGTGATCTCGGCTCACTGCAACCTCCACCTCCTGGGTTCAAGTGATTGTCATGCCTCAGCTTCCCGAGTAGCTGGGACTACAGGTGTGCACCACCACACCTGGCTAATTTTTGCATTTTTAGTAGAGACAGGGCTTCATCACATTGGCCAGGCTGGTCTCAAACTCCTGACCTCAGGTAATCTGCATGCCTCAGCCTCCTAAAGCTGGGATTACAGGCATGAGCCACTGCGCCCGGCCACTCATGCCTTCATTCTTGCATTCCAAATGTGTTTGAGCATCTCATGGGAGCTGGGTCTCGTGCCAGGCAATGTGCTGAGTGCTGAGGAGACATGGTGAACAAGATGAGCTCGCTCCTACCTTCATGAAACTACCATCTAAAGGGGAGATAAAACATTATAAATGGGATGAGTGTGCAGAAGTACAAGGCGCTGTGGGTATCTGGTGTGGGAGTATTGATCGGGGACCACTTCCCCTAAGAGGTGATGGTTAAAGCTGAGAACTGAAGCACACTCAGGGGTTTGTAAGGTGAAGGGCAAGAAACAACTAACCACTTTCTTTTCATCACAGAATCTCGAATCCTGACCTTCTTAGAAACCTACCTTGCCTCGGGTCATCAGAAGCCATTACCCACAGTCCCTGGGGGACTCAGTCCAGTTCAGAGAGAGCTGGAGGAAGTTGCTATTAAATTCGCTCGCCTGGTCAACTATAACAAGATGGTCTTCTGTCCCTACTATGATGCAATCCTCAGTAAGATCCTCGTCCGATCTTAACGTGTATGCATCTACAGCAGCAGTATTTACTCACTCGCCGCAGAATACCTGTTATCAACTCTGATGTTGCATTGGAATATGGCTATATAGTACATGTCTATTTAACAGCACCGATTCCCAAGGGAAGAATATTATGTATCACTGTTGGAAAGATTCATTGAAAAATGCACTGAATTCTATTTTGAGAGATTGTATTTATGAGTGCAAGTTTACAAATCAAAGAAGATTTTTGTTCGCGAGTTTTACAGGTAACATTCAGCTGTGTCTCCACTCCTTTCCCATCATGTGATTCCAAGGAGGCTGGGACCTCTCTTTTCTGCAATCTGGGTAGTTCTTCTTTCAGATACCCCATGCTGACAGCCATCCAAGTGTAAAAGAGACCAAGCCATGACTTCGCCTCTTGCCCTCCCTCAAACAGCCTTGCCCCCAACTCCTCCCTCCTGGTGTTTTTCTGTTAGAAGGGCTATATAACATCTTAGTACCATTTTCTCCCCCTATTTATTGCATAGGGCTCCCAAGCCCTTTTTTCTAGAGGAGAATTATTTGTCTCTCTTTTTTTTTTTTACTTTCCTTTTTATATTTAAAATTTTTTTCTTTTAACCTTCCCCAAAAGACACAGAGTTATTGGACTTTAAAAAGCGTGTTCTTTTATACAGAATTACTCCTGCATCTGGATGACAGCAGTTATGACTTATGACATCTAGTGAAAGGAAATTCTTTGACTTTCAACCCTTGAAAGTCAAGGAGGAAATTTTTTGAAAAATAGTTTACTGTAATGTGAAGGAAATGTCTGAAATTCTTACTGAAAATTTTACTCTGAGACAATACACAGATGTGTTGATTAAATTAAATTCTGGAATTAGATTTAAGTGTTTTCAGATAAAATAGCTTGAGTTAACAAATCTCCTAGGTAAGGAAGTCATAGAAAATCCCTGGTGTTTGAGCATTATTTTTAAAGGAACTTCAGTGACCAGAATTCCTGACATGTCCTCTGACTGTGAGTGATTTGGGTCTCACAGATGATCTGTTCTTTTTGTTTGTTTGTTTTAAAGTGTACATGTGCATGTGTGTATTTTAGACAGGGATATTATATTAGAAGCAGAGCCATGAAGTTGGAATGATCTCCAGCTGCCAGAACAGCAGGGGGTCAGACTATATTACTGTACAAGTAATGCAGTAATAGCAGCATGTGAAGCCTTCTGGATGGGAAGCTAAGAGAAACTTAGAAGCTGGCCGGGTATAGTGACTCACGCCTGTAATTCCAGTACTTTGGGAGGCCAAGGCAGGCAGATTACCTCAGGTCAGGAGTTTGAGACCAGCCTGGCCAACATGGTGAAACCCCCTCTGTACTAAAAATACAAAACTTAGCTGGGTGTGGTGGTGTATGCCTATAGTCCCAGCTACTTGAGAGGCTAAGACCAGAGAATCGCTTGAATCCAGGAGGCAGAGGCTGCAGTGAGCTGAGATTATGCCACTGCACTCCAGCCTGGATGACAGAGTGAGACTCTGTCTCAGAAAAAAAAAAAAAAAAAGAAACTTGGAAGCCATTTCAGGGAGACCCCAGGAAGACCAGCAGCCATCCCTGCACACCCAGGGGTAAGGGCTACATTTCACTGCTAGCAGTTGTTTTCTCTGATCCCTCTTTGTAAGGAAATGCAGTGATTTTAAGTTTTCAAGAAAGACTTGAAGAAGCAGTTGGGTGGGTATTCCAATAGGACTGATGGGGAGGAAAGCAGATATTCCATGTGAAGGATATTGGTCCCAGTAGAGTCCAAATACATTCTGCTTTCAGGATTTTCAAGATTGCTGATGGTCCCAGGGTTTATACAAGGACTTTGATCTGGAGCTAGGAGCTCAGGTAGAAATTACATGTATACAGATCAGCATTGATGTTGGTTCTAATCTATGATGATGTGGCAAATTAAAAAACAACAACAAAAAAAAAAACAGGGCTGGGCACAGTGGCTAACACCTATAATCCCAGCACTTTGGGACGCCAAGGTGGGATGGTCACCTGAGCCCAGGAGTTGAAGTCCAGCCTGGGTAACATAGTGAGATCACATCTTTACAAAAAGTACAGAAAATTAACCTGGTGTAGTGGCACACGGTCGTACTCACAGTTGTACTCCCAGCTACAAGCTGAGTCTGAAGCAAAAGGATTGCTTGTGCTCAGGAGTTCATGAGACAGAAATCAGCAGAAGGGCAAAGAATATGGCTCCCACAGCGCTAATAGTAGCCTCCCAAGGCTAAACACGAAAAGCAGTGTGACCACCACATGGCTCCAGGGAGTACATGCCTTTAGTTTCTTCTGTAACATGGGCCACAGGACAAAAACCTGGAGGCAAGTGTTACCATGATGAAGGAAGGCATGCAGGGACCGGGGAAGGTGTGATGCCAGCAGCCAGAAGCAAAAGTGGCCATGTTCAAGGATAGCATGCTGGACACAATGGCAATATTGGCACCATAGTCAAAAAAGATGAAGTGGCCCAACAGCATGAAGACGGACATGGCATAGATAGTGTCAGTTCTGACAGACTCTGCCAGGTTCTCTAGAACTGGTGAAAAGCCATAAGTGAAAGTAATGAAGACTAGGGCACTCTTCAGGTCAGCCCACCTGGTCCGCTCACTTTTCTTCCGCCCTTCACCTACATCAGTGAAATCAAAACACCCAATCAGTGAAGAAGCTAGGCCAGTCTCAAAAAGCCAATGGGGGGCCAGAAGACCCTCATCCATGGAATGCCAGATAACCAGAAAATCACAAACGCTGCACAGCTGCTGGAGCACCACACTGGACTCAAGTACCACAGTTCACTATTGGTATTTCCAAGCCTGGATGTTTTTCCGGAGTTCTTCCAGGAACCAGGTCCACTTAGTTATCAGGAAAGGGCTGTTTCTCATACAAGACCTTCTGCCACTTTACCTCCTTGGTGTCAATTACAGGTTGGGGACACATTATCCTTTCATTCAAACTCAGGCCAGTTTAATCATCGCTTTCACAGAAGTCCATGTGGTTCTTGTTCTTGATGATGTTTTGAAATGAGACCTCCCTGGAAGTTCCATGCTGTGGTTGATGTTCTACTGACCTTTCCTTGTTTTCAAAGGCAGCAATCCAGGCTAGACCTAAAATAGATGAGTTTGTCTCTGAGGCAGGACAACACAGCCAAATTCCTGCCCAAGAGTTCCTGGGGATGCATGGCTGGGCAATGGCGGCCACTTGCCTTTTTCTTTGTGAGGGTACTTTTAAAGAAGAAAATCACATTTTCTATGGTATGTTCAATGAGGTCACTTCTGGAATTGTTCTTTTGAGGTGGAGGCTGCTCTGTGGCCACTGTGCCTGGTGATTGTATGATCCTGGGTTCCTGGGCTGAGAAGCCTCAGCCTCAGAGTGTTTGGAGCCTTTTCCTCCCCCTCCAAGGCTGAAGGAGAGGAGCTTACCCCCAACTACACAGCAGCGATCACCACTTCCTACAGCCATTCTTCCTAAATCTCAAAAACTCTTCTTTTGTAAGAGTAGATCCTTGCAATATATTTTCCCCCTCCTGAGTTCTTACATTGCCAGAATTCCATTTGGACAGTTTGAAACCTTGATGCATTAATAATTGGCTTCACAGACTCTCTGCCCCCCACTACCTCGGTGTCTACTGGTGGAGTTCTACAACTGGCAAAAGCCAAGAATGAAGGAAGCAAACTTCAGAACCACGGTATTCATATTGAATCATTTTGTTGTTGCTCTATGAAGATAAATAAGCTAATTTTCTTCCTGGAATCTCATAGGATTATTTCTAAGGGCCAGGGAGATCCACTTCGTTCATTTAGTCACTCAGGAAGCATTACTAAGCATCCAGCTGTACCTTCCCCTACAGCTCTCCCTCCAAAACAAAACATCCTTTGGAGTGTATTGTTCTTCAGAATAGAATGGATTTTATATGCTGCTTTCAGTAACAGGTTGTGGGGACAAGTATCTTTGCCTGAAATTGCCAGGTGTATTTGGCAGTAGTACTTTACTACTTGTGGATAGAACTGAGAGTGAGGTCAGTATCACCAAGCCTCTTGGATTTCTTCAATAGTCTCATGAATGAGTGAATGTTTAGAGCAGTAACTGCTACTTTGTTGGCTCCTGGTTGGGTGGATGGATTCTCACTCCTGGTGTTTTAAAAAATCTCATTCTGGCTGGGCGCAGTGGCTCACGCCTGTCATCCCAGCACTTTGGGAGGCCGAGGCGGGTGGATCACAAGGTCAGGAGTTCGATACCAGCCTGGCTAAGATATGGTGAAACCCAGTCTCTACTAAAAATACAAAAATTAGCTGGGCACGGTGGTGGTCACCTGTAATCTCAGCTACTTGGGAGGCTGAGGCAGGAGAATCTCCTGAACCTGGAAGGTGGAGTTTGCAGTGAGCCTGGATCACACCATTGCACTCCAGCCTGGGTGACAGAGCAAGACTCCATCTCAAAAAAAAATTCCCTCTGAAGCAAGCTACAAAATGTGGTTATTTATGTGACGATATGACTCCACCGTAAATGTACTTCAGAAGAAGCACACTGACTTGGTGTCTTACTGATGAAATGCAGTCGGTTAGGTATATATGAACATTTTCCTCTGTGAAGAAAAGCTATGAATAAGTTTGACTTAATAGGCCTATAGTATGCACATACTGGCCAAGATTCTAAATGGATTGTTGAGCAATTCTGTTTTTGTGGTGGTGCTTATTTTCTTTTCTCCAAAGCCTTAAGATTCCTGGGAATAGAGGAAGTGTTGCTGCCACCAGTTTTGCTGGTGAGTTTCAAAGAAAATAGATGTTTGCTGTTTGATTTTCGGTAACCTTTTGGTGAGCTCTGATTTATATGTGGAACATTTCTGTTTCTTTTCATTGTGAGGCCAGGTGGTAGAGTGGACAGACTGGGAGCTGTCAGGAAACCAGGGCTCGGATCATCACTCTGTAATGTACTAGCTGGGGCAAATCAGGGACCATTCCCAACTCCTTTAAAATGTAAGGACTAGACATGGTCTTTAAGCTCCCTTCCAATTCTAACATTTGGCGGTAGCAGGATTGTGCACAAAGCTCCCAATTTAGAGGAAGATCTGAGTTTGAGCCTTTTTTCCTCTATTGCCGCCTTACCGGCTGTGCAACATTGGGCCATTCTCCTAAAGCCTCAGTATTTTCATTGCTAAATGGGAACACTCCTAATTCACACTGTTGCTGTGAGGATTACATTTGGTTAGAGTGTTAGAATGCTTTGTACATAGAAAAGGACCATCCCTTTTGTTTTTAGCTACAAAGGTGAACATGTAACCCTCTGTCCGTAGGCGCACATCTGCTGTGGTGTTAGGTTCCACTGTTAGCGCCCAACCTCCCTTGAGTCAAGCACATTCTGCAGGCCTATAGGGAAGGTTTTCTTCCTGTCCTCTCTCTCCTAAGACTTGTTTACGTCCATCAACTCTTTTGTACTAGAGCTGCAGTCTTACCTTTGCTCACTTCCTGACATCCACCTCCACCCCAGTGATTTCTCCCCATCTCCACCTCTGTATTATTTGAACTAAATGAATCCATGAATGAACAAATGAATGAATGAATGAATGAATGGTAATGGATAATGGGCTATGAAGTCATATTTAAAGGCACTATCTCATTTAAAAACAATCTAAATAAATAACTACGATGATATTTGCAAGTGTGTATTTATATTGGATTTTGCATGATATAATTATTTTAATGGAAAAGCCTTTTTGGTCATAGTATTCAAAGCAACTTCAAGGGGTGAGGAAGGGGATAACCTTTAAGCCCAGGTAAGCTCTATTTATTAAACGATCAAATGTTCACTGGTACTTTCAGAAATAGCCAGAGTTCTACAAAATATGTGTTAAAAGCCTACACAGACATAATTCTACTTAAAACTATCCTTTGTGTGGGTTTTTGTCACACCTGACTTACATTTACTGCATACTGAAACTAAGAACCAGAACTAAGCTTATAGGCCTGCTTTGATGGAGTGTCACTTTTCTTGACTTAAAAGTAACCTTAAAAAAGAGGGGCCAGGCCAGACACTGTGGCTCATGCCTGTAATCCCAGCACTTTGGGAGGCCGAGGCGGGTGTATCACAAGGTTAGGAGATTGAGACCAGTAAGGCCAACATGGTAAAACCCCATCTCTACTACAAATGCAAAAATTAGCCAGGCGTGGTAGCATGCACCTGTAGTCGCAGCTACTCGGGAGGCTGAGACAGGAGAATCGCTTGAATCTGGGAGGTGGAGGTTGCAGTGAGCTGAGACTGCACCATTGCATTCAAACCTGGGTGATAGAACAAGACTCTGTCTCAAAAAAAAAACAAAAAAGAGGTGCCGGGCACTGTGGCTCATGCCTGTAATCTCAGCACTTTGGGAGGCCGAGGCAGGTGGATCATTTGAGGCCAGAAGTTCTAGACCAGCCTGGGCAACATGGCGAAACCTTGTCTTTACTAAAAGTACAAAAATTTGCCAGGCGGGTGGCATACACCTCTGCTCCCACCTCAGCCTGCTGAGGGGGGAGGATGGCTTGACCCCAGGAGGCAGAGGTTGCATTGAGCCAAGATTGTGCCACTACACTCTAGCCTGGGTGACAAAGTGAGACTCCATCAAAAAAAAAAAAAAAAAGAAATCCAAAGAAGGGCTGTGCATTAGCTCATGCGTCTAATCCCAGCACTTTGGGAGGCTGAGGTGAGAGGACTGCTTGAGCCCAGGAAGTCAAAACTAGCCTAGACAACACAGGGATATCCTGTCTCTACATAAAATTTTAAAAATTAGCTGGGCATGATGGATGGCGGTGCATACCTCTGCTCCCAGCCACTTGGGAGGCTGAGGTGGGAGGATCATCCTGTGATCATGTCTCAAAACAAAAAGACATCTGAAAATTTTTGTTTTGTTTGTTTTTGAGTTGGAGTCTCACTCTTGCCCAAGCTGGAGTGCAGTGGCACAATCTCGGCTCCCAAGCTCAAGCAGTTCTCCTGCCTTAGCCTCCCTGAGTAGCTGGGATTATAGGCATGCACCACCATGCCCGGGTGATTTTCGTATTTTTAGTAGAGACAGGATTTCACCATGTTGCCCAGGCTGATCTTGAATTCCTGTCCTCAGGTGATCAGCTCACTTCGGCCTCCCAAAATGCTGGGATTATAGATATGAGCCGCTATGCCGGGCTGAAATTTTTCTTAAGTAACACATAAGTTCACTTGCTCATTGTCACAAAGAACTACCAACTTTAATGAAGTTTGTCTTAGGAATT
>PVKP010021362.1:0-39256 GCA_004027715.1 Plecturocebus donacophilus | reverse complement strand
GTCTTTTTTGCCAGTCCCTAAGAGCTCTTCCTCTGGCATGGTATCATCTGCCACCTATCAACAAAAACCCAGTCACCTGAGACCTCTGAATCTTCCTAACTTCTTCCCCTCCCATGTCCACTCAATAGCCAAATCCTGCTGGTTTTGTCTCTTACATGTTTCTCCAGCCCATACCCTCCTATCCAAAATCCTCACCTTCTCTCACCTACTTTACCTCACCCCCTCCTGCCTTACAGTCAGTTCTGTCGCAGTACTGATCTACAGTGTCCATGCATACTACATGGACCTCTTTTCTCTATAATTGGCTTGTACTTGTTTCTTTGCCTGAAATTCGCCTCCCATTTTACTTCTCATACTCTGAGACCCTGATTAGGTGTAACCTCTTCCAGAAAGCGTTCCTGGAATACTCAGATTGGGCAACATGCCTGTTCTCTGAGCTCCTGTATCTTAGACATGTGATGTTACATTGAACTTGTAGGTTACCATCTCCTGAGCTGCGTTAGCAGCCCCTTGCAGAGCCCACCAAGGATTTTAATCATGTTTACTAAACATGAAGGTATGAAGTTACGATTAGAAAAAACCTCAACAACAGAGGCCTTTCCTCCAAAAGAAAAAAAAAATACACATACAAAAGGAATTCATGAAAACAAGAAAATTTCCACTATTTTAAAATTCAGAACTGATGGATTCTCCATAGAACTAAACAGCTTCCTCAAAAGAACCAATGGGATTTAAAGTCAGGGAAACCAAGTCCTTTGGGCTGGTTCTGTCACCTGGGAGGACCGTTGAGGCGGGAGTGACTATGCCCTAGTTTGGGGGTTTGGCAAGGAAAAAAAAAAAGAATAAAAAAGAATTGGATTATAGGCTTGCTGTACAGCCCCGTTACTCTGACAGAACAGTTCCAGAACCTGAAATACGATCTCCGGGGGGAGAAGGAGACAGTTTTATCACATATTAAGGTTAGACAGATGTTTTGGGTCTGGTGTTACCTGAATCAAAAGCACCATAGAGCCTGACACAGCCCAGTTCAGCAACACTTGATCCTGGTAGAAAGGAGACAGGAACCCCTTTTTCTTTTCCTGTTCATGAGTTTTTCCTCTGTGGTTCTATTTGAGGGTTTTTTGTATCTCCCTGGAGCTGCAGGGAGACTCTGACTTCTACTCCAGATCATCCTCCTTGGACCAGTGATTCCTTCCCCTCCAAAATGCTACAGGCCGGACCTTCAGCACGGGGCCAGGGTCCAATGGCAGCTTGAACTGCTGGGCCCTGAATCTGCGAGGCAGTTTGAAAGTATCTCCAGGGATGTGCTTCATAAAGACTTGGATGGTAGAAAAACCCTCTCTCTGTCTGTCTCCCTCTCTCCTTCTCTCTCTCTCTCTTTTACACCATAGACACACACACACACACATACACACCTCCCTCCAGGTGGGCTAGGGCCAGTCCTGCTACAGTGAGGGGCGAGGGCTGGGGACTGAAGGGCACGCAAGGACAGAAGCTGGCAGTGGGCGCACTTTAAGGGCATGGGCAGGAGGCAGAAGGGGTTGATCTTCCAAACACCCCCTTTCTCCCCCATTTATTTGTCCCTGACAGCAGAGCCCAGCCCTTGAAGGCACCCAGGGAAAAGGGCCAGCGTGAGCATGCAAAGCAGGCCTCCAGAATGACTAATGCCCCACCGGGACAGGACTGGCTCTGGCCTGGCTGCCGGCCAGAGAGTCCACAGCCACTTTCCAAGGACAGCAAGGGCAAGCATTCCTGACAAGATTCCCCGAGGACCATCCCTTCCCAGACCTGACCCTCCCCGGGGCTCCCCCAAGGGGCCTGTGAGGCCCTGCGTGAGGATGTCCAGGAGCCCAGAGGCTGAGTCACTCCCTTGAGGCCAACCTGGGTCACGGCAAGTTTGTTATCTCAAGGACAAGTTCTCAGACCCCTTATCCAGCCATCCCCACCCGAAAGGAACTAAAAGTAAGCCCTCTCCAGCAAATCAGCTTCCTGGGAGTCTCTAGCCTCAGGCCCAGCACCCCAGGGTGAGGTCCTGTGTGCCCCAGGAGGTCAGTGTATGCACATTGTACATATATGTTCAACACATGTGGGCAAGCTGATGCTCCTCCCTTCCCAGCTGTGGGGGGCCAGCTGCCTCTGGGCCAGACCCCCCACAAGCCTCCTTCTCCCTCCTTCAGCAATCGCCCCACCCCCCTGCCCTCCCCCTCCCCTGGGGAATCTAGGGCGAGGGCCCCCTGCAGAGACATTTCCTGGGGCAGCAGACGTGGGGGCCATCCTCCCAGAGTCCTGGGAGGGGGTGAGGCGGAGGTGGGGAAGGGGCAGCTGGGGAGCCGGGTCACCCTGGCAGGAGGCCATAGCACAGAGCTCTAGGCTGCTCCAAGTTCTTCATGTGTCTTCTCAGGGAGGGAGTGTCCAAGCTATTTCAAAAGCCAGGGGAGGCCCAGAGAAGAGGCCTCATTCTCCGTGGGGAGGGGACATTTCAAAGGAGACCCTGCTGTTGAAAGGTTTCCAAAGACCCTTGCCTTTCTTTCACATCCAAATCACTCCCCTCAGCAGCAGCCAGGAGTAGGGTGCTAGGAAAATGTTTCCAAGGAGACACGTCCCTGAGTCATCGTAACGCCAGGGTCTCTGGGCTGCAGAGCCATGCAGAGGCTCCCCGCTATAAAAAGGCCGGTTTACTGACCCCCAGGGGAGCTCTCCAGCAGTCTGGGTCCCCAGAGAGGCCTGCCTCAGACCCCCAAGTGCCCTGAGTTTATGAGAAGGCTGCAGAGCTGAACAGGGCCACTTCTACCCACCAAGTCCCCCTGGTGCCACTAAGGGGGACTTTTACCCATCAGCAGCAGGGCGGCCACTCTGGGCTCAGACCGTTTAGCAGAAGTCATCCACAGGGACACTGGGCCCCAACAGATTTATTGGGAGTGCAGAGCCAGCCCCAAAGCAGGCCTGCTGTGCCTGCCTCTCACCAACCCCCCAGCAGCCTTCCCGAGCCACCAGGGCCGGCCAGACTCACAGCACAAGCCACATCTAAGTTCCATTAACTCCTTCTCCTGCTGCCCTATTCCCTCAGCCCAGGACACAACAAGTGGGTCTTTGTTCTCTTCCCAACTGGTTCCCTCTCAACACTGCAGCCAGATTCATCTTCCTAAGGCTCAGTCCAGGCTACACCCTGCTCTAAAACCTTCAATGGCTCCCTAGCACTAAGGTCCAAGGTTATACATTCAGATAACCACAGGGACCAGGCTGAGGACTTAAATGAGCCATGCAGCCCCCTATAACAGCAAGACCATGATGGCTGGGCATGCATGCCTTGCATAGGAGATGCTACTAAGTCATGCCAGGTGGGAATGATGATGATGATGATGATGGAAATGATGATGGTGGGAACAATGACTGCGGGAATGTGACACCCTGGCTGCCACCTCTTGTGGTTTTTCAAAAGAAGCTTAATAAATCATAGCCAAGGGGTCCCCAAAGTTGGCCCCTGGCCTACAGGGTTGAAGGCCAAACCCTAACCCCTCCACTTGGTATCGGAGGTCATCTGTGGCCCACCCCAGCCCCCTCCCCACTCTCACTACCCACGATGCCTCCATCCCAGCTGAGCCAGGCACCTACAGCCCCCCAGACTTGCCTGCTCTGCTCGCCCCCAGTCCTCCTACTGGCAGGTGGCTCACACCCTCGCAGCCTGGCAGCAACACATTGTTCCAGAGCCTCCTCCTGATGCTCAGCCCTCCCTCCAAAGGCAACATCCTCCCTCTTCATCCTTCAACACCCAGGGGGCGCTGCTCTGGGAGCGCCCACACCACTGCACTGCACTTACCTGCACACCCGTCAGCCTCCCCCTGGAAGGGAACCCTGAGGTCTCTCCCACCACAGGCCCTGGTGGGGCCCCAAACACAATAGAGGGGCCCTAGTTGTGGTTCAGTCCTTCCAGGCTCCAATACTCAAGCTGGAAGGACTTGAGTAAGTCACGAAATCTCTCTAAGCCCCGAGTTCCTTATCTATCAGATGGGGAACAAGTGCCTATGTAAAGTGCCTGGCATGTAGAAAGGCTGAGTCAATAGCAGCTGTTAGCATCCTTATCCAATGTGACCTCTTTGCCGCATGATATGTGCAGTATCTTCTATGAGATGATCTCTGAGGCAGAGACCATGCCCCCTGTACCTCCATCACCCACAGAGAATGCCGCAGCTCTGGACATGCCATAGGTGCTCAGTCAAGGTCCTCTGGTAGACTGAGCTGATGAGGCTCGGGGAAGGCAGGCAGGTGGGGAGCACAGGTTAGAGGGAGAGGGACCGACCAGCTGCCAGAGGTCTATCTCATCCAGGGGTCCATGCTGCCTGCAGTGAACTGAAATATCCACTCTTGGGGACTAGCCAACCACTCCCTGCTGCCAGCTTCCCAAGCCTACAACTCCCAAGTTCCTAGGCTCCAGATCAGCTGACAGTGCTGCAGGGCAGGCGTGGGTGAGTGGACCTGTCCAGCCCCCAACCAGGGTGCTTTCCGGTGGAAGCCTGGCCTACAGCTCACACACAGGCCCAAATGCCCATCAAACCCTCCTTTTGCGTTTCCAGGAACTCTAGTTAAGACCAACCCCCTCGCCTTCTACCTGAGGACATATAGCTTCCAGGCTCCACACAAAAGGCAAGGTGGAAGAGAGAAGGGAGGGAGCAGAAACGCCTCGGAAATCACTGCGGTCCAATTAGCCAGGCTTGCGCCCTTCATGCTTACAAACAGGAACGTGTATTAACACCTGCTACAAAAGCAAACATTTTTAGATATCTTCATCTTCACCTCCCTGACACTCGGTGAAAGGACTCTCAGCAGCCAGTGACTGACAGGGGAGCACTCCTTCTTATCCTTCAGCAGGGGGCTCTCAGACAGAGAAATTAAAAAGTCACCAATCTCCCTGTCAGGCCAAGCTCCCAGGGCCCCCACCTGCTCTTCCCAGGTCCCCCCTCCCCAGTCTTCACCAGGTGAGCCACACCACACACACGATTGGAGGTCAGTGGCTGCAGGAGTCTGGCTCCAAGTCACAAGGGGCAGAGGTTGTCAGACAGGTTAGGTAGGGGTCGGGGGGACTAGGATGCTGGGCCCCCACCCTCACTGAGCATGGCCATCACTGTGGCTAGGTAGGGACCAGGGGACCCGAACCTGCCCTGAGAGCGCCTTCAATAAAGAATGGCCTTTGCAATGCAAACCTTAAACAAAACCTCAACGACTGTACAAATGTGGAGCAAACTCAAACTCTCATATACCACTAGTGGGGGCGTAACTTCATACAACCGCTTCAGAAATGTATTTGTCAGCATTTACTAAAGGTGAACATCATTTAACCTGTGACTCAGCAAGTCCATGCAAATCCTATATTCCCATTTTATATTACATATTTACATATATAAATAATATAGTATATAACAGTATATTATATATAAACACAAAATATATTATCTGTATATTCCTATAATCACATACCTATGTTCATCAGGAGACATGTACATGGGGCTGGGTGCGGTGCTCATGCCTGTAATCTCAGCACTTTGGGAGGCTGAGATGGGCAGATCACCTGAGGTCAGGAGTTTGAGAACAGCCTGGCCAACATAGTGAAACCCTGTCTCTACTAAAAATACAAAAAACTTTGCCAGGCATGATGGTACATGCCTCTAAGTCCCAGCTGCCTGGGAGGCTGAGGCAGGAGAATCACTTGAACCTAGGAGGCAGAGGTTGCAGTAAGCCGAGATTGTGCCACTACACTCCAGCCTGGGTGACTGGGTGAGACTCCGTCTCAAAACAAAACAAAACAAAAGAAGACATGTCCATAAATGTGCCAGCACTATATCAGAATGAGCCCATCAAGAATCAGATAACTGGTGGCTGGTGTGTTCCTGTAACAGATTACTATGCATCAGTGAGAGGCATGATCTCCAATACAGGCAATAATGTGAAACGTGAAAGATGCCAGGTGCAAATGAGTAGAAACTGTGATTCCATTTCCATAAAGTACAAATCAGGCAAAACCAACCTATATTACTAGACATCAGCATCATGATGACCTGTTGGTGGTAGGGCGGCCTGAAGGAGGCCAAGAGGGAAGCTTCTGAGATGCTGGAAATAGTCTGTTCCTTGATCTGTGTGTGGGTTACGCAAGCGTGTTTGGTTCATGAAAGTTCATGAAGCTGTTCACTTATGAGAGGTTTTCTAAATGTATGCAGTAAAGGATTTTGTAAACCAGTACTCTGATGGCTGTTAAGACAACAACGAAAAGATGCTAGAAGAAGAAAAACAGAGATGAAGTAAAGATGAAGTTCAACCTGTGGCTGCAACTTTACTGCTCAGACTAGAGTCTTGGAGAAAGTGATCACATGTCCAACGAAGACCCAGGGTACCAGGCTTCTGAAGCTCTTCCAGGCCCCAGCCCACCCCAGGCCAGTCCCTTCCCTCCATGCCCATCAGAACATCCAGCTGTGCCCTCTCCTACTACGAGGGCACCCCTAGCTGCCAAGGAGACCACATCCACCCATCCAAGGTAAAGGAGACCTCACAGCTTCCCGGGTCTCTTGTGCCAAGTGTGTGAACTCTATAGGACTTTGCAAGCTGTCCTTCTAGAAAGGCTGAATTTTCCAGTCCAAAACCACTTGAAGAGGAATGGGAAAAGTACCGAAATAACTTTGTTAAGTGTTCTGTTTTGACAACGTGTCTGAGGAATTCACCATGTTGAGTGGGGAAATGTGAGCAGTTAAATCTATTCAATGTCATGACACACAAAATTGAAGCATAATTGCTCCTGAGTGCTTGACAACTGGAAAGCACTTTGTTTCAGAAATGGAGGGAAATTTATGCTGGGAAATGGAAGAGATTGTCAAAAGTTTGATTGTAATGTGAGTGGAGCTGCGACAGGAAGGCTCAGTGGAGAAAGGGCTCCCATTCTGATATTTTCACTCCCATTTGCAGTGTCTCAGAAAACAGCAGCAGTGACTCTGTCCTTTGGCCTAAAAGCCAGTAAAATGATGATGGGAACCGCAAATTTCAAACCCCAAAATGTAGCTACAGCATGGCTGGGAGGAAATGCTCTCTTACCAATCATGTGGTTGGCAACGTGGATTTGGATCTCTCTCTCGTTCTCGAAGGTCATCTGGCACTTGATGCACTGGTATGTCTTTTTCTGTTTGGAAACCAAAAAGAAAGATTTAGAGAAGCAGGAAGTAGGAAAAAGCAGGAAGCAAAAGGTCCTAGGGGGCCTGGCTCAAGACTTTCCAGAATGGTTCCAGTTCCCTCCTGCTTCCCCAGGCCATTCTCTTCCCACCTCCCCCTAAATCCAGCTCTACCAGACTAGGGAAGGGGAATGAGGCTACATTCCAAGGGAGCTGCTCCTCTGCTAGATCTGGGAAATCTGCCCACCTCAAAGTGAAGCTTTAAGGGAGAAAAGGGAGGCCTCCTTGCTTAGAAGGGCAAATCCAACTACCCATGCCCCATCCATCCACTCAGCCACCCATCCTCCATCTACCGATTTACCCATCTACATACATACCTACCCAAAGACTCATCCATCTATCCTCCATCTACCCATCCATCCATCTATACACATTTCTACCCATAGACCCATCCATCCATCCTCCATCTACCAATTTACCCATCTACATAAATACCTACCCAAAGACCCATCCATCCATCCTCCATCTACCTGTCTATCCATCTACATATGTACCTACCCACAGACCCATCCATCCAACCTCCATCTACCTGTCCATCCATCTACATACATACCTACCCACAGACCCATCCATCCATCCTCCATCTACCCATCCATCCTCCATATGTCCAATCATCTATATACATACCCACCCATCCATCCTCCATCTACCAATCCATCCATCTACATACATACTCACCCATCCAACCTCCATCTACCCATCCATCCATCTACATACATACCTACCCATAGACCCATCCATCCATCCTCCATCTACCCATCCATCCATCTACTCCAACCATCCATCCATCCGCCATCTATCCAACCCATCCAACCTCTATCTACCCATGCATCCATCTACCTAAATACCCACCCATTCATCCTCCATCTACCTATCCATCCATCTATATACATACCTACCCATAGACCCATCCATCCATCCATCCTCCATCTACCTATCCATCCATCTACTCCACCCATCCATCCATTCTCCATCTATCCAATCATCTATATACATACCCACCCATCTATCCTCCATCTACCAATCCATCTACATACATACTCACCCATCCAACCTCCATCTACCCATCCATCCATCCTCCATCTACCCATCCATCCATCTACTCCACCCATCCATCCATCCTCCATCTATCCAATCATCTATATACATACTCACCCATCCATCCTCCATCTACCAATCCATCCATCTACATACATATTCACTCATCCATCCTCAATCTCCCCATTCATCCATCTACTCCACCCATCCATCCATCCTCCATCCGTCCAACCCATCCAACCTCCATCTACCCATCCATCCATCTACATACATACCCACCCATCCATCCTCCATCTACCCATCCAACTATCTACATACATACCTACCCATAGACCCATCCATCCATCCTCCATCTACCCGTCCATCCACCTACATACATACTCACCCATAGACCCACCCATCCAACCTCCATCTACCCATCCATCATCCATCCTGTCTACTATCCATCTACATACACATTCACCAAACTACCCACTCATCTACATACACATCCACACATCCACCTATCCACCCACCCATCCATCTACCCATCCATCCATCAGTCTATCCATCAATCCACCTACCTATTATCTGTCTACCCATTTGTCCATCTACATACACATCTATCCATTCATTCATCCATCTTTCTACCCATCCAATAACTTTCTCATCCATTTGCCCACCCTAATAACCATGCGGCTGAGCAGGGGACACTGTTCTTGCCAACTCTAGTGTTTGAGGGTGGCTAAGGAACTCTTCATCTGCCCTAAGCATACGTGGCCCCAAGGGTTCCTACAGCTGGTTTCCATACACAGGGGCTATTACTAGCTGCCTGTGGGAGCTGAGGGCAGAGAAACTGAGATGATAAGCTTCAAACCTTGTTGAAAAGTCATTCCAAAGAGTGAAGTTCACTCTCACAACTAATTCTGAATAGTTCTGAAACACCCCAGGGACAGAGGTGGTGTTGACTGTCTGAGGGAAGGACTGTGGCTATGGGGTTTTTTGAAGAAAGAAGGGTGGTATTGGGAATCAAAATATCCAAGGTTTTTGAAGACCACTTTGGTTCCTGGGATGAGAGGGCTTCTCTTACTTCTGGAAAGGGGAGCAGGACTTCAGATTTCTTGGCCAAGTACCCAGGCTCAGCCCTCAACTATGCAGTCAGATGTACCACCAGGGAACTCAACCATCTCAGCTCCCACCTCCCTGTTTATCATTCTGAAATGTTATGATGAGTTCTTGCATGGTGCACATTTTTCTTTCCTTTTACTTGTAACCTATCAGTGTCTTTATATTTATAGTCCAGGCCTTATAGATCGCATTCAATTAAGTCTTGCTTTTTTTCTTTGCATCTAATCTGATAATCTCTACCTTTTGATTGAAATTTTAACTCCATTTATATTTAGCATAATTCTCAACATGGTTGATTTTAAATCCCACCATCATCTTCTAATTAATAGAATTAATTTCTATTTTATCCCACCTGTTCTCTGTTCCTATTTCCCTCTTTCCACCCACACTCACAGTTCCCTAAGTAACTGCAGGCCTTTGCCTGTGCTGGTTCCTTTACCTGCAACAACCCCTCCATTCTTCACTCAGTTCAAATGTCACCTCTTCTGAGAAGCCTTCTCTTTTCACCCAAAATGGGTCCAGGACCCCGTCCATACCCCTGAGCTTATGCTAAAGGACCCTGGGTGAATATACATTGTTGTGCCATGGTGCATTGGTTCACCTGCTCCCCTCTTGCACCATGAGCACCCACTGGGCCAGGAACATGTTTTGTCTACCTTTGAAGCAGCACAGGAACTTGAAGTACTTAACAAGCCTTTGCTGAACACATAAACAAAGTTGCAGAATAACAATATGCAGACCACTCTATTCAGGCAGAAGTGACAAAGAGAACCAAAGATGACTTCAGTGTCTTGGACTCACACCACCCTAGCGCGGGCCTGACCTAGGGTCAGTGTATAATAATTACTTAACTTTTATTAAGATCATTATTTTGCTAAGAAAATGCTTGTTGAACAAATGAATGAATGAAGAAACAACTGGAAAAACTGGTGCTGGATGCCTCAGACCCGATCTGACAAAACCAGGGGCCTTTCACCACAATGTTTCAGAAGACCTCAGGGATTCACTGTATCCTGAGTACAGACCACAGCCTGGGGCCCAGACACAGGTACTCTGCATGGAAAGGCCCTCAGAAGAGCTAGGTGAGTCGGGGGCAGGGTGGAGGGAAGACAGGACTGGGGAGTCCAGCCTCACCACAGGCAAAGGGAGATGTCCAGGCACAAGGAGACTACAGGGCTCGAGGTCTTCTCAGGGGACACAGCCCAGAGTACCCATCTCAAGTCAACTCCAGGGCCATGGTGATGGAGAGAAACCACCTCGGCTATCCCTAACATCAAAACCAGCCCTTCTGTCTCACATATGTCCCACCCACTCTGCTTGGCAAAGTGCAAGAGCCCTTGGTGCGTGAATGAATGAATGAGTGAATGAATGAATGAATGAAGCAAACCCCAGAAGGCTTCATCATAAGGAAACCCATGGGAGGGCTGCCGGGTGAGGACCACCCAGGCCTGTAAGTGGGTGGGTGGGAGGAAGGAGGTGGTACTAGGCTGCAGCCATGGCTGGGGGCAGAAGACCATGTCCCCCCTCCAAGGATGGGGATTTGCTTGGGTGTAAGTCTCTGGAGGCTGCAGCCATGGCTGGTCCAGAGGCATGCAGGGAACAGCCCATGATCACAGTGACTTGGGTGCCCTTCCCAGGAGCAGGTGAATAAAGGGAGCTCAGTGTGTATGGAGCTCACAGGGACTTGGGCAGAAAGACAGCCTGCCCCCAAATGCCTCTCTGCCACTCCTTGGTGATAGGAAGAGCACTGCCCAATAACTGAGCTCCTCCTGGTGGGGCACTGGGCTTCAGAGGGTTCCCAAGGGAGGGGCCGGGGTAAGGGCTGACCCGTCACACACACACAAGTCACAGATGTGCAAGCACACATGTGTGCATTCACGTGCTCATCCTCACCTCAAGTCACCAGCAACACACAAGATCTTCACAGACACACCCACAACCCCCACACACAGCAACCTGTAACACAGATACATATATGCAACCCCTGGAGAAGCAGGGTCATCTACCTGGGTGAACAAGGCCACACAAATGGGCATGTCCATACTCATCCAGAGACCCTGCCTTCAGCTCACTCACTGCAACCCCAATACGCACACCGATACTCCCAAATATGCCCACAGACACACATGCAGCTTCCAACACAAGTGTATACACAGACCCAACCCCACACGTACCGCACACCCTTGTGTATGCACATGTAGACTCATAAGTGGTGCACACACACAGGCTCACCAGCCCCCAAACCCTCCACAGGCTTACACACACACAGGCTCACCAGCCCCCAAACCCTCCAAGTATGGCTGGACCCCAGTCCTCACCCCAACATATCTACTCCTGGTCTGTCCCCACTCTCAATCCCCCTGGAGACCCCCTCCTCCTGGAGCTCCAGCCCCCACTAGGAGACATAATTACAGAAAGACAGAACTTGGCACTCTAAGCATCTCCCCTGCCATAAGCCCCTTCCCTGGGGCCCAACCCAGGAGAACCAGAGCTGAGTTCCAGGGCCTGTGGCCAGGACTGTCTCCCCCAGCACAGCCCTGAGCAACTGCAGAGGGGGGCCTGGGCAGGAAGAAAACACAATTGAGAATGGTGGAGACAGGAGAGGGAGAGCAGAGAAGAAATGGCCAGGTCCTTCAAGACACAAAGGAGAGAAGGAAGAGCAGGCCAGAGCTGCTAAATTTCCACGATCGTGACCACAGACAATGTTCACTGCCATGTGCGAGCAGCATTTACGGCAAATACTCACAAACCCTCTGCAAGCTCCACTCTAGGGATGGGGAAAGTGAGGTTTCCAGAGGCTACGTCACTTGGTCAGAGCCTCTTGCTGGTGAGTAGGGAAACTGGAATTCGATGCCCACTGTCTGCGCTGCCATTCTCAGCTCCATGTCCCAGACCTCCTGCAAGTCCTGGTCTAGGTGACAGAAAGCTAGTAGAATCTGGACAGGCCCTCTAACCTGGATGTCTATTCGCTTGGCTGTAAAATGGGTGTGAGAACACCTGGCTTACCCCACCCAGCAGAGAAAGGCACCGTGAGGATCTGCAGGGTGGATGGACGGCCAGGGTCTGCCCGCGCTGGTCCCAACTTGAGGTGATGTTGTCATTACCCACAAACAGAGGGGGAGGTGGAACTTCAATGCTTCACACTCCAGCTGACAGCAGCCTTGGCCCCACAGGAACCCAGTCCTCTGAGAGCCGGTTGCTATGGATACACTCCCGAGGGTCCCAGCCTGCCAGCCCCTAAGCCCTTGTGAAACCCCCAGAGTCTGTTCTTACATGAGTGGGTCCTCAGGGAGGGAAAGGGTGGGCTAACAGACAGCTGGGCCCCTGACCCCAGGTGTGCCCAGGCAGGGGGCAAGGCCCCAGAGAATGCTGCCTTGGCTGGGGAGGTGCCTGGGCTTTGTCTAGCTCCTTTCTGCGATGGGCCATCTGCCCGGGGCCAGGCAAAGCCGAAATTTTTCAGCTCATCCCTGGTCACACAGGGCCAGAAGGCAGGGAGAAGGGCTGGGGGTCCCCAGGAAACACACTCCCCTTGAGTTTCAGTCCCCGCACAGCCGCACACAGCTGTACCTCCTTGGTATATGGCATCACCTTTCTGAGCTGGAGCCTCTCTTTGCCAAAACACAGGCCACAGCAAGATTCCTGGGTTGATGTCATAGAAATGCCTTAAAAGAGTCCAGCAGAGCGCTTCTCACATAGTGGGTGCTTTCACAAAGTGGTGCATGATGCCGGATGCGGAGCACTCCAGGGAGGCTCACACAGCTCAAGGCTCTGGAGGCTCTAGAAGCAGCCTCAGGAAACCCAGCACGATGGTGGGCAGTGCCAGAAAGGAAGGAGTGATCCGGGCTAAGGGGCATCCGGGAGAAGCAGGCACAGTGACCCAGGCCAGCCTCGCTACCCCACAGTCTAAGCACAGCCATGACCACCTGGGACCCCACCCTAGCTGGCCTCTCCCTTCTTGCAGCCACGATGAGGTCCGGAGCTGCTGGGTGCACTGTTGCTTAAGACCAGGGCAGTGGTGCCAATGCTGCCTGCCTGGGTGCAAGCCCCTCTCAGCTCTCAAAAGCTGGGGCCTGAGGCAAGTGACCTCATTTTGCTATGCCTCAGTTTCCTCACTTACAACATGAAATATTGTAAGGATTAAATAGAAAGTGCTTGGTAAGTCCTTACTCCTCAGAGCGTGGACTGCTGTTGTAAAAGGGAAAAATAACATGTGACCTTTACTATGCGCTCGGCACTTACTTTACACATTTAATCCTCAGAGCAAAATGCTGACGTCAGCATGAGAAATAGTCATGTCAGTTCCCAACTAATGGGGAACAGGCCGTGACCAATCAGAGCAGATGATGGTTAAAAAACCAGAGAGGCCTCCAGTTTCTTCCTGGATGCAGAGATGTTAGCCCAGGAGAGAGACACTATTACTATTCCATTACTATCACTATTCATTACCACTGCTACTACCTCTGGCTTTGTAATGGAGCACAGAGGCCCAGAGAGGTCAAATTACTGCTGGGTCCTAGGAGAAGGAGACTTTAACCCAGGCCACCTGACTCCAGGACCCAAACACTCCCTGAGACCACCTACACCCCGTAGAAAGGCTGAGTGGGACAGCAGGGCAGCAGAAACCAATGCCCATGCTCAGCCCCCTGGAGGGGGTCCTGTTTAGAAGCCGGGCTCATCCAAAAGGCCCTGAGAGGGTAGGGTATTGTTATAGCACTCTGTCTTCTTCCTTTCTCTTTCTTTCTTTCCTTCTTTCTTTCTCTTTCTTTCTTTCTCTCTCTTTCTCCCTCCCTCTCTTCTCTCTCTCTCCCTCTCTCTCTCTCTCTCTTCCTTTTCTTTCCTTTCCTTTCCTTGACTACGCCACAGCAACCGTCCTCTCTGTTTTAATTCAAGTGCTCCTCTCTTCAGGCAGATGACCATGATCAGGTGCCCCTGCCCCTCTGGACTCCCGTGGGCCTGTGTGTGTAACACCAGGAGGCGGGGTCAGCAGGCGCTGAGGCCCCTTCCACTGCAGGGTCCTCCCTTCACTCTCTCTGGCCCCCTTCTCTCTCCCTCTGCCTTCCTCACCCCCTCAAAATCAGAGTCCCAAGACAAACACCCTCAGCAAACACCCCTGTGTCCCAGCAGGCACCTGTGGCAGGTGGCCCTTCCCCAAATCCTGCCTCCCTGCCAATGGTGCCAACAGCAGTCCTTGAGGAAAAGGTACTCCCAAGATCCGCCTGGTACCTCTTCAGTCTGGAAACAGACAGCACAGACTCAACGGGAATCCCAGGCCTGTGCTGTCTGATACCCAAGGGCCACGCAGGCGCCAGGCCCACCATTGGGTACTCTCAGCCCCTGTACCCAAGGTCTGTGTGGGCCCACCCATAGCCTAGACTTCGCCCCAGCTCACTGAAAGCCACTTGTCATGGGCTTGTGGCTCCCTCTGGTCCACAAGTCCCCAAGTCAAGGTCCATTTCTGGTTCTCCTTGGCTCCCAGGCACATAATCATAATGGGTGCTCAGGGAAAACGTGATGAAGGAATCAATTGGTCACTAATGATAATGGCAATTGGAACCACATGGAAGGCCCTTCATGAGACCATGTCAAAGGTGCCTGGCTTGGCCCCTTGTGTGTGTGTCATCTCTATCAACTGTCAAAAGAATCCTGGGTCTAAGGCCCAGAGAAGTCAGGGACTTGCCCAAGGAGACCCAATAAGCAAACGGGTCTGTCTACCTCGCTCAACAACAAAGACACCAGCCACCACCCATGCGCCCTCACTGTGCATGAACCACTGTTCCAGGCACATTACCTGCATGATGTCATCGGCCTCTCACAGCAATTCTTTGAGGTTGGGACAATTATTATTCCCATTTTACAGATGAGCACTTGACAAATGAGGCCCAGAGAGATAAATAACATGAGCCCATCACACAGCTGGAAAGGAATGGCACTGCTGAGCTTCAAACTCAAGGAGTCTATGGCACAGCAGTTGTGCGTTGCCACCACAAGACAGCCATTTCTCAGAAACACAGCATTCAGGGTACGTGGCTCCTGTGGGGATCAGAGGAACCCCAAGGAGAGGAGCGGGGGCAGGATGAGGTGGGTCACACTTACCCGGGGCACTGGCGACGTCTGGTTCCCTTTCCGGGGTCCACTGGTCTCCGGTGTGAGGTCGCGGTGATCCACCTGCATGTGGCTCTCCAGGTCTTCGGCACTCTCGAACTTAACACTGCACTCAGGACAGCGGAGGCTGGCACAGGGCCGGTCGGCGGGCTCGGGCGGGGCCAAGCCGCCCACCTGTCCGTTGGCGCTGCGGGCCATGCAGCCGGCGCAGAGGCCGTAGGGCAGCCCGTTGACATCGAGCTTCACCAGGTCCTGCTTGCTGCGGAACTCCTTGAGGCACAGGGCACACTTGTAGAGCTTCTGCAGCCCCTGGCCATTGGGGGAGGACGCCGCCGAGCTGCCTGCCAGCTTCTGCATGTGGAAGGTGCCATGGATCTTGAGCTCAAGTGTGGAGGTGACTGTCTGCATGCAGACCACGCAGCGGAAGCCCGTGAGCGAGTTGCGCAGGTCGGGGTGCATTTGGCAGTGCTCGATAAACTCCTCCTCGCTCTGCAGGGGCATCTTGCAGATGCGACAGGTGCCTGTGTCCAGGCTCTTGCTGTGGGTCACCTTGTGCTCGGTGAGCGTCAGCAGCGAAGGAAAGCGCTCGCCACAGATGGGACACATGTAGTGCTTGGCAGGGCCCCGGTGTGTCTGCAGGTGCTCCCGTAGCCCATTCTCCGAGAAGAAAGTCCGTGAGCAAACGTTGCACTTGTGGCTGCCCTTGATAAACTCAGCCTTCTTGCGCGAGCCGTCATCCTCGCCTGGCCGGATGTTGTGGTCCCTCAGACGGTGGTTCTGCAACAGCACCTCCATGGTGTAGGCCGCCCCACAGATGTCGCAGCCGTACATGGGCTCCGAGGCATCCACATCGTCCTCACTGGCCTCGTGGCTGTTGGGCGCCTCGGGGTTCTTAAGCAGCATGCCCTGCAGGTCAGCGGGCTCAGCCTTCTTGGTGGCCGCAGGGGGCACCCCGTTGGCTGTGCCGTTCTCAGTCGCAGCATCGAACACACAGTGTTTCTCCCGCAGGTGCTTCTCCAGCAGGATGATGGCATGGAAGGCCTTGCTGCAGAACTTGCAGTTATACTTCTTGCTGTGCGTGGTGATGTGGCACTGCAGCTCCACCTCAGTGCTGAAGGTCTCCCCACAGAAGATGCACTTGTGAGCCTTAGCCGGGTTGCCCAGGTGGCTGTGTTTGACGTGCACCTGCAGGTCGGCCTCCTTGCGGAAGTCCCAGTTGCAGGCCGTGCAGCGGTACATCTTCTTCTCATTGCTGTGCTTCACTGCCAAGTGCACCTGGATGGACACCTTGGAGTCGAAGACCTCCTGACACAGGGTGCAGTGGTACAGCACGAAGGTGTGCATGTCCAGCAGGTGCTTCTGCAGGTCATCCACCGAGGAGAACTGCTTGTCGCAGCTCTCGCACACATAGTGGGTCGACGTGGTCATGTAATGCACTGTCAAGTGCTGCAAGAGGGACTCCTGGGAGTCAAAGTCCTCTTTGCACTGGGGGCATGCCTGCTTCCGCAGGAGCAGCTCCAGGTGCAGCTTCAGGTGAGTCTGGAAGCTCTCAAAGTTGGAGAACTTGAGGTCACACTGATTGCAAGGATACTCGCCGTTGGAGATGGAGTTGGCGCTCGCCGAGAGCCGCTGCCGCTTTGGGGACGACACCTCCACGTCGGACGAGACTGGACTCTGCTCGGCCTTGGACTTCTTGCTGTGGGCCAGTGGAATGTTCTTGTGGTTCTCCTTGATGTGCTTGGTGAGCTTTAGGATGGAGCCGAAGATGGGGGAGTTGGTGCAGTAGGGGCAGGAATAGACCTCCATGAAGGACTGTGTGGGCTGCACCACCGGAGACTCTAGTTTGGCACTGCCCACGTTGCAGTGGGCCTGCTGGATGTGCTCAGTGAGTGAGGACTCGGTGAGGAAGCCCATGGAGCACTGGTTGCAGAAGAAGGCATTATTGCCATCGGAGGGGTTGGCATTGGGGCCGCAGTGGGAGACGCGGATGTGCTCCTGCAGGCTGTTGATGTCCGCGAACATCTCGGGGCAGTAGTTGCAGTGGAAGGTGGAGATGTTGCCAAACTGCATCACGGGGTAGGCGTGGTTCTTGTGCAGCTTGCGCACGTGCTCATTGAGGTTGTAGAGGGTGGGCATGGAGTCTAGGCAGATCTGACACGTGTGGCTCTGCTGGGGCTTGTCTGCATGGATGGTCTTCAGGTGGATCTCCAGCACGGCCAGGCTGTTAAAGTCCCGCTTGGAACAATAGGGGCAGCTATAGATCACCTTGGTCCAGCCCTGCCCGTCATCCCGCATCTTCTTCTGCCCCCGCAGTGGCTTCAAGGTGGAGTCCGGGGTGGAGCCGCGCTCCACAGAGGCGCTGGAGTCGGGCGTGGCGCTGCTCATGGAGGCCACGCTGCCCAGCACGGGGTCGGGACTGACGCTGTGGTTGCTGGAGTCCGGCTGCCGGTGGCTGTCCAGGTGGCAGTAGACACCTTCCACCGAGGAAAACTGCTCAGGGCACATGGGGCACTTGTGTTTCTGGTTGGCATGGGCTTGGTGGATGTGGGCGAGCAGCGTGTTCTCGTCGACGAAGACCTCGGGGCAGTGGATGCACTGCAGGTCCGCCTTCTCGGAGAGCTGCGGGTGGCGGGTGAGCACGTGCTTCTCCAGCTCCTCCGTCTGGCTGAAGGTGTCCTCGCAGTAGTCGCACATGAAGTCGTCCTTCTTGGCTTCCTTCTCCGACTTGGCCAGATGCTCCTTGTTCTTCTTATGGGCCTGCATGTGGCTCTGTAGCGAGCTGGTGGAGGAGAAGCCGCGCTTGCACACGGTGCACTTGAAGGGCTTGCTGGAGCTGTGGGTCTTCAGGTGGATCTTGAGGTGGTCGCTGCGGGAGAAGGCCGCCTCACACTCGTGGCAGTGGTACTTCTTGTCGCCCGTGTGCAGCTTGATGTGCCGGTCGCGGCTCCTCTTGTGCTTGAAGAGGCGGCTGCAGTAGGTGCACTTAAACGGCAGCTTGTCGCTGTGGATCTGCTCGTGCCTCTTCAAGTAGCTCAGGCGGATGAAGGACTTGTCGCAGAACTGGCAGGGGTACGGCAGGCCTGTGCCCCCTTCCTCCTCGCCAAGGCCGAGGTCACAACCATCTCCGATCATCTGCGTGGGTGACGCAACATCCTTGCTGGAGGGAGACGAGGCCACCCAGGAGAGTTGTGGGTCGTCATCACCATCTGCAGGGGAAGGCAGAGAGGAGATTAGAGGCAATTCCCAGGGCTGCCGAGAAACAAGGACAGAGCCAGCTTCTCGACAGCGCGCGGGCTGAGGCTATGCAGCTGGCCAACGGCTGCAGGGGGCTGCGGGGAGGGGCAGGGGCCGGAAGCAAGTGGACACCAGGGCCTTCCTGTCTGCAGAGGACATGCCAGAGGGGTAGCTGATAATGAAGGGGAAATGCCTCTTCCCTCAACAACACCTGCCTGGGCCTGGCAGGACATGGTAGCCCCCCTCAGAGGGGAGGCTCTTGGCCACTTTCCTGATAGGGAAAGGAGGAGCATCCTAGACAAAGTCACCGGAAACGAACTCACAGACCATCGTAGGTCAAAAGGACAAGTCCCATCACTTGATCCACACCTGGGAGTCAACTCCCCTCCAATCCCTAATCCTGGAGGGAAGCAAATCCCACTGGTCCTTATGAGCACAGGCAAAATTCTCCAACAACAACAACAATGTCTGTATTGGATTGGCCAGCATGCACCATTCTCTGAGGCCTGATGGAGCTGGAAGCTGCTGCTTCAGGTAATAGACGAGACATAGGAGGTGTGAAATCACAGGGCACGACACAGCAGACTCCAGCCTTAGGCGGGAAGTGAGTCCAGGGCACTGAAGATGCATCTGTGGGTTTCCCGGCCCAGGCCATACTGAGACCCTGGTTTTCTTTGTTTCCTCTGCACCCCTGGATTCACCCCAACCCCACCCAGAATCAGGAGAGGTGGAGAAATGGTAACCATGATTGGAGGAAGAATGAGGACGTGGACGGCCACAGAGCTCAGAGCCAGGCGGGCCCTTAACTCTATTGCAAAGGCGAGGAAGAGGCAATCCTTGCACAGACTCCGGTGCATCCCACCCTCCCTGGGGACAGCCCTCACAACCCCCACGTTCACTGGCCTGTCCAGCCTCAGAGGAAAACTAAACAAACCTAAGGGTCGGCTGTTTCTGGGAAAACAAAGGCACACAGGACACAGTGAATAAAGCCAGAGACATTCCCCGGCGGGGGCCGAGCAGAACCAGCCCGGGCAGGGAGTGAGTTCCAAGGCTCAAGTTTCTCTTCGGCTGGATTTAAAACTTAATAATGAATGAAACAGACCGCAGGCTGCTGCGGGCAGGGGAGAGACAAACAAAAGCTCAGATTCGGCTGTGCTGACCTTGCTCTTGTAACCCCGAGGAAATAAACCACTGCCCCCGCCTCTCCAGCCGCCAGCCAGCCCGGCTGAGTCTTCAGAAGAGCCTCACAGATGTAACCCAGACGTAACCTTGGCCCAGAGGCAGCCCAGACCTTCAGGAAGGAATGGAGCAGGCGCACCATGTTCCCAGCATAGGTGAACACTGGCACACACACGCGCATACACACACACGCCCACCTACATGCACACAATAACACCCACTGTCACACACACAACCATTCGTACCATCACTCCCACACACTCACATTATCACTCACAAACTTAAATATGCATGCACACACTCAAGTATACACATTTACCTGCAGACACACACACACACACACATCACAGACCTGTAGTTTCCCTACAAGGCTCTCCACACAAGCTGCCTCTGCTGTCCCAGGCCAACCCCAAGACTTAAAGGGACAAAGAAGGGCTGACTGGGGGGTCTTAAGGGGTTCCTCACAGCTGGGGATGAGCTTAGTCCTAGGCCCCGCCCCCACCCCCTTGGCACCCCCCAACCTTCGCTGACCATGTGAAGATCCACCTGACCCCAGCTGGCACCACTGACACAGCTCAGCCCAGATGCATGCAGCTCTCCGATGCTCCCAGCTCCAAGGCTCCCAGCAACCACCCCACCTCTGAAGCTCAGCTGCCCAGCCCAGCTCGAGGGGCCTCCTGGAACACCCTCCCAGAGCACTGGCACCTTCTCCCCTGGGGGCCTCACGTGACGGGCTCGGCAGACGGGAAGGATGCAGCAGCCGTGGCCAGCTCCCCAGATAAGATGGAGTGGGAGGTTCCCCAACCCCTGACTTCCAACTCCCAGCTCTTGCCAGCTGGGCTCTGTGGAGTGCAGACAAAAGGGACCCCAGGGAAGAGACAACTGGGTCCAGGGGACCTGCTCAGCCCTCACTCCTGGCCAGGCCGGACTGGCTTCTTATTTTGATGTCTTCGCTCAGACTCACTTAAGCTGCCACTAAGTCCATCCTGTATGCCCAGCACTCTGCTAAGTGCTTTCTCCCAACTGACAAGGAGGCAGTAGCCAGGGCCACTCCGGCCACTCCCACTGAACAGACAAGGAAACTGAGGCACAGCCTCAGGGACTTGCTCTGGGAAATGACAGTGCCAGAGACTGATGCCAGGACTGTCCACATTCAGGCTCCTTGACCGTCGCACGGGCTTGGACCAGCTTCTGTGGGGAAAACAGTCAAATAAGACCACCCCTGCGTGGGTAAGAAGGGGAGGAGGTGCACATGTAAAGCCTCCAGATCCTCAGGCCTTGATCTCCTTGGAGCCTCCGTCATGAGGAGGGCTGGGGCTGGCCCGTGATTTGCATTTCTGGGGGGCCTCATTAGGACGCAGAGATACAGGAGCTCACTGGAGCCCACCCAGCAACCAATGTGTGGAGAACCCTCAACAACTGGGCAGGTGAAAGCACTACCACTCTTGTCCCTGGGACAAGCCTACACAGGTATTTCTGCCAGTTTTCATTTGCCCCTAAACCTTTTGCACCACTTGAGAACCGGAGGACAGATCCCTACACACAGAGCCCTCCCAGCTCCTCCATGAATTCATCCATGCCCTGAGCATTCCTCTTAACCACTCACTTTATGCATCTGAAAAAATGGAATCCAGGAGGCTGAGGCAGGAGAATCGCTTGAACTCAGGAGGCAGAGGTTGCAGTGAGCCGAGATCACGCCACTACATTCCAGCCTGGGCAATAGAGTAAGACTCCATCTCAAAAAAAAAAAAAGGAATCACTGGGAGGAGTGGATGAGGAAAATTAATGGGAGAAAGCACTATCATGCCACTGACATGAAATGTCCAGAATAAGGCGCATCTGAGACAGAAACCGGGTTAGCGGCTGTCTGAGGCTGGAGGTGGGAGCAGGCACTGGCTGCAAACAGGGACAGGGATCCTTCTGACATCATGGAAACGGTCCTAAAACTAGACTGTGGGTAAAGATTGCGTAGCTCTGTAAACTTACCAGAGACTGGCTGAGTCGCTCACTTCAAACAAGTGAATTTTATAGTATGCAAATTATACTTCAGTGAAGTTGTTAAACAAAAGCTCTATTTTGCCAATAATCAGAATTAGTACTAATTAGTACCACAAGTGCTAACAATATTAACAGCTCCATTTATTGAGAATGTCCCACATGCCAGCACTGGGCTAAGTATGTCTATTACCGCAATTAATTTCTATTCATCCTCACAACAACCATATCTGGCTGTCTGCAGTAACATTCCCATTTCTGAGATGAGGAAGCGGGGTTCAGGGAGGTGAGGGACTAGCCCCCAGTAGCAATCCACATGACCCAGTAATGTCTGGCCAAGCTGCGTCTCCTAAGAGTAAGAACCTGGTCCCCAGACCGCACATCACTCATTCACCCACTGGGCTTTGAAAAGGAGACTCTTCATCTGCCTGGCACCAGAGTACCCAAGGTTCATTGCAGGCTGGTTGCTTGGCTTTATTTTTCTGCAAACAAGTTTTGAAACTAAAGCGAAGCATATTATTCTGGGAGCAACAAACTGAGCCACTGCTGAGATTATAATCAACTGAATTGAAATGAAAATAAGGCTCCTTAAACTGAAAAGGCCCAATCAGGGAAAATGGGCATGTTGACATATAAAGTCCCAAACTCAGATTGCCCTGTTTAAAGTCTTTTATTCAAAGAACATTCAACCTCTCCTGCTGCCATCCCAGCCCCTCCAAATGCATTTTGCTTTGGGGGCACTTAGCTCAGTGCTCTAGAACCAGGCTAGAGAGAAAGGCTGGGGCCAAAGCTTGGGATGTATCTACAGGGGCGTCAGCAAAGGAAGAGGTTCTCTTTTCTACTTTTTTTTTTTTTTTTTTTTGTTGTCTGCAGGGAGACGAAGTCTCACTCTGTGGCCCAGGCTGGAGTGCAATAGCATGATCTCAGCTCACTGCAACCTCTGCCTCCTGGGTTTAAAGCAATCCCCCTGCCTCACTCTCCCGAGTAGCTGGGATTACAGGTGCACACCACCACGCCCAGCTAATTTTTGTATTTTTAGTAGAGACGGGGTTTCACTATGTTGGCCAGGCTGGTTTTGAACTCCTGACCTCAAATGATCTGCCCACCTCAGCCTCCCAGAGTGCTGGGATTAGAGCGTGAGCCACGGCGCCCGGTGCGAGGTTCTCTTCTCTTACAGCAATGACACTTTCCTCATGCTGGATGCTGGACACCACACACACTTGCGACTGTGGCCAAGGCAATCCCAAAGTCTCCTCCAACATGAACATTCTAGAAATCAGGGAGAAGGTGGGTTCAAGGAAAGTCCTGCTCAACCACTACCCTTTTATTTTCAAGTAAATACTTGCATCGATTTTGCTATGTGCCAGGAATTCTTCTAAGAGTTTATGTGTATTCACTCATTCAGTCCTCTCAATAGACTAATGAGTTAGGTACTGTTAATAATTTGCATTTACAGATGAGAAAACCAGGGCACAGGGAGGCTGAGTGACTTGCCCAGTGCCACACAGCCAGCAGGCAGCAGAGTCAGGATGTGAACCCCCTCAGTGCTGTTCAGTCAGTGTTTTCACCCACAAGCCTTCACTACCCACCACCCCCACTCCTTCCACACCCCCCGCTTTGGCAGGAGAAGCATGAGAAAATCAAGTGGGAGGTACAATGACTAATGCCAGACCCACTTTTCCCCCACCACCCAGAATAAATGCAAAAAACTATAACAAAAATGAGTTTAAAAAAAAATCACTTGCAAAATGGAGATTAAAGTCATTTAAAAATGACTAATCCTGCAAAAAGGCCAAGTAGGAAATGGGTTATATGAGGCTTTTGCTGTCTGCTGCAGGAAGAGAAAGAAAACAAGCATAAAAGAGGAGAGGATTTTTGATAAAAATTCAATTAAGTAGAAAAAAGAACATTAACTGGGCTTCAGAACACATCAGCAGCAGAAAGAGCCAGGTGATTCCCAAGCTCCTGTGGTCATACTTGGTGACCAGCGTGAAGCAGAACATGAATTCAGCAAGCTGATGCTACAGCGTGTAGAACTACCTCGGACATACCTCATCTAGGCATAGCAGCACAAGTGGCCGGCCAGAATGGCTGGGAGCCACAGCTCACAGCTCCTCTGTCACAGAGAATCAAGGTCAGGGTTGCCGGAGAAGGTGCTCAGGCCAAGAAAGGAGAGTGACTGGCCCACAGACTCACAAGAGTGGGCCAAAAGGGGGACCTTCCTGCAGTAGGGGAAACAGATGGAGGAGGAATTGAACTCCTATCATCTAAGCTATGCAAGAGGCCCTAAAAAGAGCACTAGGAGGGCTCTCTGCACTGAGTCGCAGGGGAAGACAGCAGAGCCCAGGAAGTTCCAGGTTACTATGACATTCCTGAGCTGGGCAGTTCCATCTGCACAAATAAAAATGACCAACCAGCCGGGCCCAGTGACTCATGCCTATGATCCCTGCACATTGGGTGGCTGAGGTGGGAGAATCGCTTGAGGTCAGGAGTTCGAGACCAGCCTGGGAAATACAGCAAGACACTGCCTCTTAGAAACAGATTTTTTTTAATTACACAGGCATGGGATATGTACATGTAGCCCAGCTACCTAGTTACTTGGGAGGCCAAGGCAGGAGGATCACCTGAGCCCATGAGTTTGAGGCTGCAGTGAGCTCTGATCATGCCACTCTAGCCTAGGTGACAAGAATAAAACTCTGACTCTTAAAAAATAAAAAAAGACCATGAGCCTACAGAGGGGACAAGAGCTCAGCCAGCCACAGGATGAGCTTTCCATCCCAGTCTGCAGGGCCTCCTGTGCCCAAGACTATGCTGGATGCTGCATGGTCACTTGGGTGCACCCCACCCTGGTCCTCCCTCATGCACATTCCAGATCATGCAAAGGAGAGGCTGAGTAGAGCAAGAAAGGTGCCAATGGCAGTCATGCTGGGGCAACAGGCAAAGAGTCCATCAGTAGGCTGGGCCTCCGCTGCCTCTGCCAGCTCATGGGAAGTTGGAATTCATGCTCTCCAAAGCCCCTGCCAAATGATTATAAAGATTGTCTTGTACAATACTCCAACCATCAAGACTGTCTTCATCGTAAGCACAAAAAGGCCTTACAGTGCTTCACAAAACCCCCAAAAAGACTCCGTGCCACTCACCTGTTTCTTTAGAAAAATCAAAATTGCCAAGGAGACCAGTTCCTGACAGAACAAAGCTTTGTAATACACCAAGCAGAGACTCTCTGCTGCCCACATCCAGAGCTCCAGGAACGGGAATCACTGTGGCCCTTCCCCAAGCTCAGAGGAATGGGACTCTAGACTCAGGAGCCAACTATCCAATCCCACATGATACAGATGGAAAAGTCAAGCCCAGGGAAGAGAAGAAAACTTACAAGCCTAGCTAATTGGTAGTGGTTTCCTAGAATAGTGTTCAGAAGGATTCTGAGGCCTTATCTGAGGTCCAAAGAATTGGGTGCTGCAATCAAATGGTAATGTCTGCCATGAGCAGAGACCTGTGGAAATTGAATAGTCAAAGGGCATTAAGCAAACTGGAAAGCGGAGTCTCCTGACTCCTAATGCTAGACGTTTTTCAGGTTTCCTCTTCCAAAAAAGGAGCTGCCCATTCTCTTTGAGAGATGAGGCTTTGGTGTTCCCAAAATCCTGTTGGTCACACAGAGGCAAGAGGACTTGACAGATACCATATGATATGGTTTGACTGTGTCCTCACCCAAATCTCATCTTGAATTGTAGTTCCCGTAATCCCCACGTGTGGTGGGAGGGACCTGGTAGGAGGTAACTGAATCATGGGGATGGTTTCCCCATGCTATTCTAGTGATAGTAAGTTCTCATGAGATCTGATGGTTGTATAAGGGGCTTCCCCCTTTGCTCAGCTTTCATTTTTCTCCTTCCTGCCACCATGTGAAGAAGGATGTGTTTGTTTTCCCTTCCACCATAATTGTAAGTTTCCTGAGGCCTTCCCAGTCATGCACAACTGGGAGTCAAAACCTCTTTCCCTTATAAATTAACCAGTCTCGGGTATTTCTTCATAGCAGCATAAGAATGAATTAATATACTGTGGAACCATGTTGGAGTCTAGAGAGGGATCTCCAGCCAGAGAGGTCAGCTCTGACCCCAGCTGATGGTGAGGGTTGTCCAAAGTGGACACAAAGCAGCCCAGGCAACCCAGGAGAGCCAGTCAGTGTTTCCTAGAGCCTAGGGTACCAGAAGCTGCAAGACCTGACATGCTTCAGGGCACACTGCAGATTGTGGTTCCCACAGAGGCAGCCAGAGCCTAAGCAGGTGGCCTTCCAGACATGAAATGATGCAAATTCAGCTCAAGGGGCATCTGGACATATTCCTGCTCACTTCTTGAGAAACTTCAAATCTACACCCATTCTGTCTCCCTGCATCCTCTGGATGTCTGCTACAGCAGAGAGTACATGAACCTGAAAGTTTGGAGCCTCAGTCCTCAGAGGTGGCTCTGCTGCTGGGAGCCCTACGATTGTCACCTTCCATTTTTGAGTTACTTCCTCAATGACATGGGGGACTGGGCAGCTTCTGAAGCCCATTCTTGGAGCTGCTCAGAAAACTGTGAGGTGGGCATCTCTGAAAGGTCCCAAGCTCCCCTCACAGTAAATTCCCAGGCCAGAGTGGGGTCTTGGATCCTATTTTATGAAGGCTCAGCAAGAGGCAGGCCAGAGCTCTCAGGCTGGGTGGGCCATTCTCACTGGCTCAATGTCCACCAAGGACTCAGAGATTAAGGATGTGACTTGCAGATCTCCTAGATCTAATTAACATCTAGGAAATGTGGTGGCAATTGCTCTGGAGCTATCTCAGCAAAAGACAAAAGTAGAGAAGGGATTATCCAGGAAATATTTGTGAAGAAGCATCTTGAATAACAGAGAAATACCCATGACATACACAGGCGACTCATAAGGTTCTTGAAAAATTTATACTGGCAGAAACGTTGCCAGCTTGAACCAAAAAGGACAGAGAGAGTACAAGATTAAAGAAGTCTGTTGGACACCCAAAATTTCATGAGCAGGAAACAGGTTAACAAAACTACTCAGATGCAAGTACATGATACCTTTCATGGAGAAAAAGGGATGACTAAGAGGGCAGAACCTCAAACCCAGAGGGTGGAACTGTGAGCCATAGTGGATGAGATCACTACTGGACTGGGTTCAGATTCCAGCACTGTGTAACCATGGGCAAGTAAATCCCCTCTTTGTGCTTTAATTTCCCCAACTCTTGATAGAATCCAACAAGTCTCTGAGAGGCTCTGTACCTCTTAAAGTCTGTTATCAACTAATGATGTCTGTGTCTGCCCTGGGTACAGAATAAGCCTCAGGTGGTAGGTATCCTATCTCTCTACTATCTCCTGGTTTGGGTGGTTTTTAAATTCAGCACGTATTTATGGAGCTTGCCCTAAATACCCAGTTTTCCAAAATGGGCAGAGGTACCCAGCATTCTTAGGTTTCTACGCTCTTATGTGCCCAATCTCTGTGTCAGTTAATTACTGTTTCAACATTAAACTCTAAAGCAACCCTTTACTGCTTCGAAGTACAGAAAGAGAGAGTGCGAGAGACAGGATGGGGGCAGGGGGATCCCTTTAACAGTAGTATCAGTACTTCACCTAGATATCTGATTTTCCTAAAGAAACAGGAGAAGTGTAAAGGATTAAGTTTGACCCTTGGGAAATCAAAAGTCCACCCTGGGAAACAAAAGGGATGAGGCTGTCAGAGGTTCTTTCCTCAGAGGTAGGCCTAGGAGCCACACAAAGGTGACCAGAAGCTGACGTGGCTCCGCCTGAAATCTTGAGTGAGAATTATGCTATTAGCAAAAATAATAGCAGCTCCTATTCACTCATTCTTCCTCCAGGGAGCTGAGAGTTTCTTACAGATGTGAGAAACTTCATCATCCCCAAGGAAAGCAGCAAGGAAAAGTGGGGATCATTCTTTCGGTTTTGGGGGGGAAAGACTCAGAGGCCATTGGACAGCTCGAAGACAGAGACTGGCCAGGCTGCCCTTCTCCAGGCAGCTCTGGGGATGCTGCAATGCCATGTGACAGCAAACAGCTGCCACCAAGGCCCTTAAAACTTCAGGGAGTCAAAATATCAGCCTAAGCTTGAAGAAAATCAATTGCAGGGAGACATCAGCCCTGAGGGACAGCAGAGCTATGAGTTTCAGGGGCTCTGGAAGGTTGTTTTAGAGAGCATGCACTGGCTTGCTCAGCCATCATTAGCTGTGTGACCATGGACAAGTTACTTTCCCTCTCTGAATGCCCATGTCCTCATCCACAGGATGGGGAAACTAAGAGTAATTACTTTACAAAGTGGTTAATGTTTACAAACTGCTAAACATTAAACGAATGCTGGCTAAAGAAAATAAAGGGGTTCCTAATGTAACTGACAGATACTATTATCATTCATCACAAATCCCATCATCTACAGGGCATTTAACATTTTGCACAGCACTTCACACCCATTATTCATTTGACATCTGGAGCAACTCTGTGCAGTGGTGGTGGTTGTGGTGGCTTTGTTATTGTTATTACCCCCACATTACAAGTAAGTGGGGTGCCATACACCCAGGCATCCTAGGATGGAACCCAGCACCCTATCCAGTTAGTGTCTCCCTTGGAACCTCATAAGCAGCTAAGCTTACACAGTAAGTTGTATGGTCGCCCCAGGAATGAGGAAAAAGAACAGAGAGGTGAGGTTACATCCTGACATCACAAAGCAGATGGTGACTGGAAGAGTTGGGCTTGAACTCCCAGCCAGGGCTCTCAGCCAGCTGGACTGGAAGGAAAGATGACCTGGGCAGTGGGTCACAAGTCACCATGACTGTTCTCCCACTGGACAGTCTGGGGGCCACCCACTTAACAGTATTAGTGATTTTGTAAAAATGCCAATATTTACAAATCAAGAACTCCCAACATTTTTTTGTTCCTTAATTCAGTCACTTCTGGCCTTTTTGTTTTGTTTTGTTTTCTTACAGACAGGGTCTCCTTCTGTCACCCAGGCTGGAGTGCAATGATGCAATCATGGCTCACTACAGACTTAATCTCCTGGGCTCAAGTGATCCTCCTGCCTCAGCCTCCCAAGTAGCTGGGACCACAGGTGCATGCCATCATGCCTGGCTAATTATTTCATTTTTTTTTTTTTTGTAGAGACGGGGTCTCTCTATGTTGCCCAGGCGATCTCAAACTCCTGGCATCAAGTGATTCGCCTGCCTCAGCCTCCCAAAGTGCTGGGATTACAGTCATAAGCCACCACACCTGGCCCACTTCTGGTTTTCCTTGAAGGAGAAGAAGGCCTGGCAGCACAGACTCTGCATCTGGCATGTGGAAGATGGAGCTCAGCTGGGGCTCCTTGGAGCAGGGACCCCACCTCCCTGCATGCCCAGACCTCCAGGACTTCTCTCCCCATTATGGGGTGTCCTGGGCCCTGAAGACATCTGTGTTTGCCTGGTGGCTCAGAGCAAGCAGCAGGGCTTAGAGTCCCAGCTCCCCCACTTACTATGTGTGTGACCTTAGCCAAGTGAATGACCCTTGCTCGGTTTTACAGATGGAGAAACTTGTCTCAGTTTTCACATCTGTAAAATGGGGATGACTATATATAGACCCAACTATAGAGTTGTTTTAGAGATGAAATCAGTGAATATATCTATAAGGCATTATACATGACAAATGTTCTATAATGCCTACAACAGTCACTAGCTACTGGCTCCCAGCTCACCACAAGGTGGTCACAGGACAAGGCGAGGCCGGCAACGGCTAGGATGATTTGAGTGGACACAAGACACAGCGTCATCTCCCTGAGCCCTGATCAATAACCAGGAGGGTCTAAACTAAACCTACAGTTACCTGTGCATAAGATGGTTTTCAAGCAAAGCAAACTCAACCTGCCAAAATTCCCCGAGGGCCCCTGCAGTTCACAATCCCAGGGCATCAGCCCCGAAAGGAGCTTCGAGACCCCTCATTATACAGCTGGAGCCCAACGCTCTCATACAGACAGAGAATCTAAGGCACCAGCAGCCATCCATGGCTTGGACGTGGGTCCCCCAGCTCATGATGGAGGGGGTGGGAGATGAGCCTCAGACTCCCAGCACACCCCCACCCGTCCCCGTCCCCACACAGCTGCAGGACACGCAGGGCAAGGACACGTCCACCTTTCCCCTTGAAGCCTCTGACCTCGCAGAACACACAGCCTGCCAGGCAGCTCCATCCCTTAGACAAATTTACTTAGCACTGATATTGAAAATGCAATTGAGCTCGAGTTTTACTGCAGAAATTAAACAGACTAGGAAAGGGGGGGGGGGAAGCCAGTGCTCGTCAACTCACCCGAGAGCTGCCTGTGATCAAACTTGCTAAAGAGGAAACGTAGTGATCAACTCCTGCTAGCAAGAAACAGCCCCCCAAGTCTGCCCCTATGAGGGACTCCCCAAGGGTGCCAGGAGCTCAGGGGCTCTGGAAGGTTCTCCTGCCAGCCTCCTGCCGTGGGCCTCCCGCGCACCCTGACATTGTCTGCCCACCTCTTCACAAGGAGTTGGTGCCTTGTGAAATCATCTCCGTGAGCTTCGCGAAGCCACACCGCCAAGGGCCTGCGCAAAGGGCGCTCTGCTCCACTCGAGAGAAAGCAAAATGCTTTCGGGGTTGAATCACTGTTTTTCTTGACTCCCTTTGGAGATCGGCAGAGCCCACATTCGGCCGTGTTCGCGGACCTGGGACTGGAAACAGCTGCGCTCTAATTACATGTAAAGTGTACCAAAACATCCCTTTTATCACAGACTGGAAATCTGTTAGCATCTGTCTCTCCTTTGTTTCTTCCACAAGATACAAGCTTGTTTCTACATTTTTCTCACCTGTAGCGGTGATTAAAATTCATTATAAATGAAAGGAGTGAACAGAGAAACAAGTTCCTCTGTGTACCGTTCTAAACTCAAATTAGAAACAGCTGTTTGCTAATTCATGCAGTGATGTTTTGTCGTGCTCTGTGAATCAATAATAACTCACCCTACTGCTGCAGAAATTTTTGGATAATCCATATATTTAACGCGGCGTTGGATTCTTCAGGCAGGGCTGCGGCAGCGAAACCTCAGGAGGGTGGGAGGGGACTTGAGCTCCCCACTCTGGAGACATCTCCTGCTGCCCTGACAGAGAACCCCAAACTCAGAGCTGCCCAGAGCCTCTACTCCTACAAGAGTCCTGGGAGGACCAGAAGGAAACCCTGAATGGGCTCCTCATCTCCTTCCCTCCCACAGAACCACCAAAAAAAAAAAAGAATTCAACTCTGATTAAACGCAAACCACACACATCCTCCAGCCGCCGGAGGGAACAGCAAAATTAAAAGTCTAATTGGTACCCGGAACAATTTAAAACTATTAAGTATAGGTGAAGCTTTTCTGTAAGAAAATAATCCTTTGATTGGGATTAGGCTTGTTTGGATAGCATTTTTCCCATCCACACATTTTAGCTGCAGAAGTTAGAGCTAAGGTCTGGACGTGCTCAGGGGTTTCTGAGAAGTGTTCAGGCATCTCCTTTGCCACCTCTAGGGAAAGGAGCAGGTGGGGTCCAGAGCTGCATCCCCAAATGATTGATGCCTTGGAGGGAAGCAGGTGCGCTTTCTCCTTTGCAGGGAGGGAGATGGGCAACACTTTTGGAGGCTTATGCCAAACCTGCTCTGTCCCGGCTAACACACGCCCACCCTTCAAGACACTGCCTCCAGGAAGCCTTCCCTGACTGCCTCTGTCAATCCCCCTGACTTCAAGGCACTGCCTGTTTATATTTAAGTAGTTGGGGTGTCTGTGTCTCCTGCACCTGGGGCACCTGTGTCTCCCGGGTCTGGAGCACAGTCATAGTGAGCCACTTTTTGAACTTCAGACTGGTAGCCTCTGCAGAGCCCTTTCTGTGGCCACAGTGCCAAGCTCTTCATAAGCTCCACTTCGTCAAACCCTTACCTCCATCCTATGCAGTGGCCACCACCACCATTACCCCCATTTTACAGATCAGACATCTGAGACACAGAGAGGGCAAGGGCCCTGACTTCCATGGCAATTAAGTAGAAGGAGCCTGGACTGACTCCGTCGTTCTCCAGAAAGCCATCAAGACCACCCACTGTCATCAGAGAGGTACACTGAGCATGCCTCACCCGCTCCAGCCCCTGAGCCTTCATTCAGGCCACCATGGTCACTGGCCACCCAAACCTGACCCATTACTTGGGGCCCAGCTCTGCCTGCCTCCCAAGCATCTCACAGGTGGTGGTGGGAGGGGCGGTCTCCTGCATGGCTAAGAGTAGGTCCTCATTTCCTTTTCTCCTGGTGTTGATCTGGGCCTACAGAAGACAGCAGTCCGGTATGTCTCCAGGGGTGCAGGGCACAGGCCCCAGGCAGGGGCACAGAGAGCTCACGCTGTCCCTGCAGGGCTGTAGGGAGCTTTCCCTTAGCCAAGGCCACTGGGTGCCAGAAGCTCCAAGCCCGGGAGGGCTGGGAACGGAAAAGCACAGATGAGGTGCCATTGTGGGAGATACCAGCACTCAAATCGGGCCCTGAAGGAGTAGAAGCTCCACTGACCTGTGTTCTTCCAGACATGGGCTACCTCCCACTGGTAGGACCCATGATCATTTTAGGGAGCAGCCAAGATGGTCTGAAATAACCCTGATGCACAAATGAGAAAGTTAGTTCCGCTTCCACTCTATTGTCAGCCTTTAGATTAGGCCAGGGAGAAAAGCTCTGTTCGGGGCTGTCTCTAACTCCTCCCCAGCATTTCAGCAAAAGAGAGACCAGACCCCATGCTTAGCATTTCCAGAACACAGCAGCTCCTGGCTGGAATAGCGTGAGCATAGAATTTTCTTCGGTTTTGTTTTTTATTTACTTTTAAGATTACTGTCATCTTACAGTAAATGATACTGGTTTTCCATTTGCAGAATGAAGTAAATGAATTAATTTAACCACAAAAAGAACCAGCAAAGAAAAATATTAGGTGAATCACAGCATCAGTGATACTCAAATGTTGCAAGAATCACAGCAGAGAGATGCAAATGACCAAAGCCTGGGACCCCTGGAGACAGACAGAAGGGAGGAGAAGGCCTCCTGGGAGAAGGAACAGCAGGAGCCATGGCTGAAGCCTGGGTATCAGTAGGAGAAGCAGCTCAGAAGGAGCAGTGAGAGCCCATCATCAAGACCCTGAAGACCAAGGCAAGGAGCCAAGAACTCCATTCCACAGGCCCCAGCGACCACCAACACTATCTGAAAACCTAACTCATGAGTAAGTGGGATCTAGCCTCCCCAGCCCAGGGCTCTTTCTAGACCTCCCATAACTTCAGGTCTACGACTGACTGAGAGTTAAACGATCACTAGCCTATGGGCAGAACCCATTTCAAGAAAAACAGTAATCAGTGACTTCAATGACTCAGGGCTCTCAACAGCCAAGATAAGGTACCCCTGGAGGAGAAAACCCCTGCACAATCAGCGTGGGGTCCCCTTCCACGTGGGGGCTGAACACTCAAGTCAGGCTGGACAGCAGAATTATCCACTTCCCGCCGAGGACCCCTGCTGGGGCGCGGAGGGAGATGGGCACACCATCCTTCAGTGAGTCCAACCCAGCCGGCTTTTTCTCCAGATCTGGAATAAATTGCCATGTCCTCTGTGTGAAAGAGCCACGGTGTTCCCAAATACACACCATGGACCTCCACATGCTGAACAAGCGTCTGCTCCCACAGGAGGGGAATGTGGAAGATGGAAGGCCCCAGAGCAGCATCCATCTCCCGGCCACTTCGCCCGGAACCCACGCTGCGGAATTACTTCTCTTCCACACACCCACACAGCCTTTACCTGGCAGGACACATACAACTGAAACCCCAAATGCTAAGTGGGTGCAGGAGGTAACCCCAGTGGGAGTTTTTTGTTCATCAGGTCCAGGGCAAATCTCCAACTCTCCAAGCATCTGTCCCACCTCCCTCCCTCCTTCCACCCCCACCCCAGCTACCTAGGGACCTGAGTCAAATGTCTGCTGACTTCCAGGCCTCCATCCCACCTACACTGCAAATCCTTCTGAAAGCAGACTAAGTCGAACCTGATGAGGTGAGTGTGAATAACCAAACTCGCACCCACTCTCTCCCCTATAATGCCCATATATGGGGGTATTCCAAGGCCCTGCAGGCTGGGCTGCTGGTCATGGCACAATCTTTCTTCAGCAAGGTGCAGCCCACCCTCACCCATGATAGCTCCATGCCTGCACCCCAGGAAGCAAGGTCCCCAGGGCCTGAGGGAATGAAGGGAGGTGATGTTAGGGTGTCATGGTGAGCCCTGCCTCAGCTCCTTTTGGGAGCAGACATGCAAGAAGCTCCCAGATATGAACCAGGGAGCTGCAGCTGGGGATCACCTGTCCTAAGAACCCTGCCACACGGGGCCCCACCCCAGTAGCCCTCCACCGCAGGCCTTGCCCCTCGCCCCAATCCCCAGAGACCACCACCCAGTTCTCTGATCTCACAGCAGGTGCCGGGAGAGGGTGAAGAGCAGGGCATCTGGTCAGGGCCTGAGCCAGGTTCAGGAGGGCTCTGTAGCTCGGCGCTTCCCAAGGGAGGCCTGGGGAGAACCAAAGCAGCCTCCCTCCCTCCCCTCCAGGCCTCGCTGGCCCCAGGCCGAATGCAGCATAGTCCATGGGACCAGCCCGGGGCCCTTACCCTAGGACAGGCCAGCACTGGGCCAGCACCAGGCTAGCACCTTGGTTCCAGGGCTGCTTCCAGACCCCAGCAGGCCATCTGCATGGCCTTAGGAGACACACTTCACCCCTGGAGTCTCCTCATCTCATCTACAAAATGCAGCTGGTTTATATGACTTTCTTACCGGAGATGCAGACAGAAGAAGTGATCAATGAAAATAAAGAATGGGCAAGCGGAGGCCAGCTGCGGTGGCTCATGCCTGTAATCTCAGCACTTTGAGAAGCCAAAGCGGGTGGAACTCCTGAGGTCAGGAGTTCGAGACCAGCCTAGCCAAGATGGTGAAACCTCATCTCTACTAAAAATACAAAAACAAGCTGGGCATGGTGGTGTATGGCTGTAATCCCAACTACTCGGGAGGCTGGGGCAGAATAATTGAACCTGGGAGGCAGAGGCTGCGGTGAGCTGAGATTGCACCACTACACTCTAGACTGGGCAACAGAGCAAGACTCTATCTCTAAAAAAAGAAGAGAATGGGCAAGCGAGCGAATGGATGACCAAGTCCACCTTATATTTTCCCAAAAGCCAGTATCAGAGAAAACCCCATGATGCCTCCAAGCCAGAACTCTGAGATTAGACCAACTCGTGACACTGAAGAATGATTAATAGATTATATTTTGTATTCTATATTGTACATATAATATGTACATATAGGTCTAATCAATGACATTTATTAAGTGCTACATAATTCTTGGGTGTTTGATCCATGCCACATGTTGTCTCATTTTATTTTTTTTCTCCAAAACAGATGTTCAAAGAGTTGTCTCATTTTACTATTCACAACAATCTGATGCATTCTTATTACCAGTCCCACTTTATAGATGAGAAAACTGAGGCTTATAAAGGTTAATTGGCATGCTCAGGGCCTTACAGTGGAAATGGCTGAGCTGGGCTTTAAATATGGGTCCCTTGACCTTAGAGGCTGTGCTCTTAGCCACCACAGGATGCAAGTTTGTGAACTACCATGTCCCAGGGAAAGAGAGGGCGTGACCCCCACTCAGGTGCATAAGCTTTCTCCCAAGGCGGTGGCCTCCCGTGGAGCCCAGCCTGGGAGGATGTCTGGATTGGGTCCATATCCTCAGCCCAGACACTTCTCCAGGTGACATGCTCCCTTGGCTGGAGACTTCCACAGACAAGGTACACACACTGCCTGACCTCAAATCTAGATCCCCTGCTGCTTCTCAGCCAAATCCCAACCAGGGCCCAGCCCCAGGGTCTCGCCCCAAGCATCCGGAGGATGGAGGAACTCCCCCAAAACATTCCCTGTCTCTGGTCATGTGCCAGGTGCCCTCCAGGAGACGGTCATGAGCTTGGTCCCATTTTATGGAAGGGAACGCTGAGGGATGGAGGGACTCAGGGACCTGGTGCGTGCATTGAGGCCAGTGGCACCCTGGGAGTTCAGCAGATGCAGCGACAGTCTGAGTAAAAGGGCCTGAGGCCCCACCTCCAGGTGTCTGCCTCTCAAGCGTGACCCCAAAGGCAGGGGAAGTGATGCCCCCCAAGGCAACCTTCACCCAAAAGGGCCTAGAGCCAGTTGGCTCCTCTGAAGATCATTCCTGGAGCATCCTGCATAGGCATGAAGGTTTCAGCCAATTCAAGCCCAGCAATTTACAGCAGCAGCCCCAACACTGCACCCCAAAGTCAGCCTTTTCCTGTCCCTGTCTCCTCCATCCTGCTTCCTGGGAGCGCCTCCTCGCCACATACGCTGCACTAAGCCTTTACCTCAGGCTCTGTGTTCAGGGGGTCTCCCTGCGACACTGCCTAAGGTGCGGCTGCCACAGATGGTGGCACCAGACTCGGAAGCCGCATCCTTCAGCCTGCACAGCCCCTGCCACAGCCCTGTCTCTGCACCTGCCAGGAATTGCCATGCTCAAGTCACTGAGAGAACACTGTCAGGGTCTGTGGCCTATACTATTACCCAACCTGGTCCTTTCAACGGCCTCAGGACTGACAATGGACAATGCTAGGTGCCCAAGTGGAATCCTAAATCATGATATTGATGAAATTATGAGTACGATGTTTTTGTAACACTCATTAAAATAAAGATGTAATTGGGTTAAACATGCATGAACCACTGGAAACTGGGCTGGGCAGCCCTAAATGTGGCCCCGGCCCCGCTGCCCCAGCCCATACTGCAGTGACTGCAGCTCTTGGTCTGTCCCTCTCCCCTTCTTGACCGGCACTGCAGGGGCAGGGGCGCGTCTTCATAGCTGCTGTGTCCCCAGCACTGTGCCTGGCCTGAGGCAGGCAGCAGAGAAGAGGTGGGCTAGGCCCCAAGGGGAGCCCAGGGCCTGAGGAGGTCAAGGAAGAGGAAAGCCGCAGGTTTTCCAGGATGTGCTGGGCCAGCCATGTGGCCCCTCTGCGGGCCCGCTCACCCCTAAACTCGTCCAAATCTACCACGTGGCAGAGGAAATTCCAATTTTCCCCTGATTTTCATGTTTCCGCCCCTAGAATAATTGCCATCGTGGACTTTGTGGCTGGGCTGTTGAGTCTCATGATGGAAGGCTGCCCTAGCCCTGCCCGTGGCAAGCAGGAGATGAAAGCGACTCATCAGGCCTGGGGAAGGCTCTGGGATATGGCGGCAGCCTCGGAGAGGCGGCCACCTGGCCCCAGACCACAGGGAGGAGAAGGAGCTCCAGTTTGCTTGGCCAGCATGTCAGGTCCCTAGAGGCAGCTGTGCCAGGGCATTCCCCTAAGTGGATTCCCGAGTGTGGGGCAGTGCCGCTGAAGTCCCAGGCATCAAGGCTGGGGCATGGGGGCCCCCCGCCCTTACCCAGCATCGCTGACCCTTTCCTAGGAACCCCCACCCCTGCCCCCACCTGCCTGCCCCTGCTTTCTCAGCCTGAGTGGCCACCACCTCCTCCCACTGGAACCAGACCCTCATCTGTGTACCTCATTGTGTGCCCATGCTCATGAGCAGACCTCAGTAGCCGCCACACTCACCAGACACTTCCCATGTGCCGGGCTTTCTTAAGGTCTGTTATTTACTTACTTACTTATATTATGTTTTACTGGTTTGGGGAGGGGTTGGGTTTTTGTTTGTTTGTTTTCATTATGTTTTGTTTTGTTTTGTTGAGACAGAGTCTCTCCCTGTTGCCCAGGCTTCAGTACAGTGGCACGATCTCAGCTCACTGCAAACTCCGCCTCCTAGGTTCGAGCGATTATGTTGCCTCAGCCTCCTGAGTAGCTGGGACTACAGATGTGCAGCGCCTCACCCAGCTAATTTTTGTATTTTTAGGAGAGACAGGGTTTCACCATGTTGGCCAGGCTGGTTTCGAACTCCCGATCTCAAGTGATCCACCTGCCTCACTCTCCCAAAGTGCTGGGATTACAGGCATGAGCCACCGTGCCTGACCTGGTTTTTTTTTTAAATTTGAAATAGAGTCCCACTCTGTCGCCCAGGTGGATCTGGCCGCCTGACTCATCAGCCGCATGAAACGTTGAGACGTGGGGTTTATGGGAACCACACCCCTGACACACATAACTTCAAGAGGAGGCAGGTTAGACAGATGTAATGCAGGGGAGAAAGACGCTGATGAAGAGCAATTGGTCACCTTGGATCCTGCACATGGCCCACGGGGGACTTCACATGCCCACCGCTGCAGGCATTGGTACCCCCTTATCTAGGGGCGTCTGGGAAGGGGAGACGCCACCCCCAGCCTAGCTCACGCCAAGGGCACCCCTGAGGGTGGTGCTGGGCGTACAGTCTGCCACGGGTAGCTCCACAGTCCCCAGCTGGTCTCCAGCTCCTTCCAGCTCCCAGCACATAGTAGGCCCTTAATATTTGCTGGATGAGTCAATGAATACATGCTTTAGTTAGGCGGCTCGTCAGGGTGGGGTGCAGGGCCAGGAGGGAGCTGCACCTTCCTTCCTCCTCCTCCACCTACACTACACCTCTCAAGTGCTTCCCTTATATTTTTTCATCTTCATCCAAGAATGTCATTAAGGTTTCTTCACAGGTACTCTTGACTTAGAACTGCCTGAAGACAATTCTGATAAGCTGTGGATTCCTGGGTCCCTGGGAGCCCCCACAAGGTGACTGGCAATAACTATCTGCTTGATGATTGAATGAATGGATGGATGGATGAAAGGGTATCTTTCAGGTCCTGGCCCACGGGAAGCTCTTGTTAACTGTGGCATGAATAAATGAGTAAATGAATGGATGGATGGATGAACGGATGAAATATCTAAGTCCAGGGCTTCGTCTAAAGGAGGCACTCGAAAACTATGGTATGGGAGAGATCCCAGATGGCCGCGTAGCAGCAGCTCAGGATTGTAGCTCCCAGTGAAAGCGCAGAGAGCGAGTGGATGCCGCAATTGCAGACGAATTTTTGATGCCCACAGACTGGGAGATTCCCGGCGAGGGAGCCACACGGGTCGCCAGCGTGACTCTTTTGGCCAGCGCGGCGCTTCTCGGTGCGGAGTGTACGGGACTGGATGCCCTTTTAGTCGGGCTCGGCTGGTCCCATCCCCACAAGGAGAACAGCAATTGGAAGCACTGAGGACTGAGAACAAGCGCAGCTGAACCCAGGAAGGCCCAGCTCTGTGGGGAAGGGGCGCCCCCTGAAGGAAAACTAAGAAACAGAAAAAACTTCATCACCAACAAGCCGGACGTCCACTCAGAGACCCAATCTGAAAGTCGGCAATTACAAAGACGACAGGTGGATAAATCCACAAAAATGGGAAGAAACCAG
>PVKP010021361.1:0-39255 GCA_004027715.1 Plecturocebus donacophilus | reverse complement strand
CAGGGGTGATTTTGTTCCTCAGGGGATATTTGGCAATGCCTGGAGATGTTTTTGGCTGTCACAGTCTAGGAGGGGGTGGTCTACTGGCATCTGTCCCATGGAAGGAGGCCAGGGACGCTGCTAAACATCCTACAATGACCGGGACAGCCCCCATGACAAAGAAGCCTTCGGCCCTAAATGTTAATAGGGCCAGTGTTGAGAAACCCTGCCCCGTGCCACAGGATGGGATTGACACTAGCTGCATTCCAGCATCCCACAAAAATAACCAAATGCAATAATGGCTCTTAACAGTTGCAAGCTTAACCCCTGGGTGCCTCTGACTCATGCATAAGGACAAAGCTGGGACTTTGACAGAGGCCGGAACAGAGCACTCTTGGATGATTTTTATGCTATAATTAGTTTTAAAATACTCTTACCTTTCTTTCCCTTCCTTGCTCCCAGCTGCATTTCTTTATTTAAAAAAAAGGAAGTTAAATAAACAAGAACAACTCCCCAAAGACCCTTTATTTTTATCATTGGCATTTTCCCCCTTTTTGTCTTTGTCCATATAAGACAAAATAATGGAAAAAGAACATCATCACTGGCTGCTGCTAAGGTTAGTGGTAGCTCCTGGAGCCTTGCTGGGGTGACCTACTCAGAGAGTCAGACACCTCAAACCCAGATGCAGTGCACAGCGGGAATACGATCATCATAATTCGTTCACTGTGCTTTCCCCTGGGGGGTATTTCTGGGTTATTTATTTATTTAAACACAGTGGTATATGTTTGAAGTAATAATATCCCAGTCCATATTGTTCTCTTTTCCCCTGTGAGGGTCATGTTTCTTCTGTCAATAACACAGGCTCTGTTTTCCTTGAGCCCCAAATTACACTTCCTCATAAGAGATGAAAATGCCACAATTTCCTTCAGGTTTTTATTCCACATGATTCTGCTAATGACTAGGGTAAAATTGAGAAGTTCAGGAAAAGGAAAATCTCTCCTTCCATCAAAGTGGGTAAACAAACTAAGGGAAAACAAGAAGCTAAATTATGTAGAGGGTTTAAACTATGTCCCATAAATCTGGAGGCTAGCCTAGACCCACAGTGGGACCTCCTTGCCGGTCCACCCAAATAGACCCACAAGCTACACTCAGCACCTGTTACATGGACCCAGAAATGTGTGTGTGTGTGTGCGTGTGTGTGTGGTGGAGGGATACTGCAGATCAGAAAAATGGTGAAAGGGTTTTGTCAGCATTGCCATGCTGAAAAACCCTTGTATTCTGGCCACAGCTGCCAAAACCCTTTCACCAGTTTGCTGTGGGTTTTGTCTCCCAGCATTGGAAAGATGTAGTGCAAATGTTATTAAGCCTCAGTAGTATCATCTGACCTCGTGTCTCCTTCTTCCCCTTTGGGCTTATCTGTACCCATCTACTTGGGATATTTCATATCAGCACACTAGTTCACATCTCCACGCCCTTGTGCATAATATCCCATCAGTCTGAAACACTATCTGTATCTGTCCATCTGGGAGAATGCCTACTGACCTTCAAAACCTTGCTAAGACAACCCTTCTACGAACATTTTTCTAATCTATAATAGCCTCCCCTCCCCCACACACATTTCTGTGTCCATTTAAAAGGTGTTGTTGGTGCCTCACTTATATCCCCTAGAACTACCCCAGAAACCATCTGGAGACCAAGTGAGTAATTCCTGCCCATGTCTGTGGCTTCATTTCTCAAGCATCTCTGTCTTGACTTGAGGGCTTTCTCTGACCATAGGAGCATGTCATCTCTGTATGGGGTAGGCAAAAGTGCCAGGGAGTTAATACCTCAGAAGCAACTTTTAACCAGTGAGGGACAGGAATTCATTGATAAACACCCCAGCTTCCTTACTCCACCATGGGACAACTCCAAAGGCTGCCCTCCATGTGTCTCAGTGGGCTCTCAGCAGGACTGAGCCCCAGTTGCCCACAGTGTTCTCTTTCTGATCAGTACACTCCTGATTGGCCCACAGTGTTCACTCTCCGATCAATACACTCCTGACTGGCCCACAGTGTTCACTCTCCAATCAATACACTCCTGACTGGCCCACAGTGTTCACCCACCAATCAATACACTCCTGATTGGCCCACAGTGTTCACTCACTGATCAATACACTACTGACTGGCCCACAGTGGTCACCCACCAATCAATACACCCCTGATTGGCCCACAGTGTTCACTCACTGATCTATACACTCCCAATTGGCACACAGTGTTCACCCACCAATCAATACCCTCCCAACTGGCTTTTCCTTCCTCTCTGTTTCACTTTCTCACTCCCTCATTGTGCTTCCTTGGACCACCTCCCAAATAAATGAATGGCATCCACATCCCTACTTCAGGGTCTACTTCTGGGGGAAATCTGTACAAACTTCCACGACCCTGTCATTGCTCCGTGTCGTATCTGTTTCTGTGTGTCTAGGATAGCCCCTTTGAGGGTAGGCACTATTTGTTGATCATTTTTATTTATCCCCAGTGCCTAAAACACAGTGGACCCTCCATAAATGCTTACTGAAGCACACTGAAGGGGACACTGAGAAACTTAGGAGACCATCTGCAGAAGACCTGTAGGAGTGAACCAGTGAGCACAGGAGTGATGACGAGAAGGAAGATATTTAGAGAAACTGGGTTGGAAGGGAAAACCGGATTAATTAATGGGGATTGAAGAACTCCTAGAAGCAGCAATTAGAAAATGCATCTGCACAGGGGAATTTGCCAAAGCAGACAAGAGTGTGCTAAAGGAGTGAAAGGTGGACTGTGGGGTGACAGTCTTCACACTGGCATTTTCGTGGCCAGGGAGAGGGGATTTCTAGCTGAACCAAAGATGTGGACTGGACTAAGCAGTCAGGGTGAAGGAGTGACTTGGTTCCTTCTGAGGACAAAACTCTTTAGGTTGGTCAAGCCCTAGATTGATGTAGCAAATGACACCAAGGGTTAGCCACTGAAGGCTTGCCACCTACTTGCATATACTTACTGCTTAGCACTGAGTGATAACATGGTGGGGGAAAAACCGCTATTATTTGCTCTCTAATTGACTAAGCATGTGCTGGGCTGCAGACCCATTGTGAAGGAGTCAGTGGAGACAAGATAGGGGAGGAAAGCTATGCTCTGGAGACAGTGTGCTCCAGGTTCCCCTGGGGGAGGAAGCCGACAGCCTCACGAGCAGAAGGCTGGGTGTCTTTCTGGATGTCGCACATTGTTTCATCACAATACGACATCTTCCCTAATTTTTTCAGAGCTTGCCCTCTATAGGTCAATGAGACATAAAACTGGCTTATTTTTTCTCCTTTACCTGCACACAGAAAGGTGTTTACCCTAAAAATAAAACAAAGCAGAAGATGAGCAGTATTCGAAATCTCTGGTTCTACCTAGGGCGGCCTCTGACAGCAGCTCTGCAGCTGACTGTAGGAATTACCACCATGCTATGGAAGTGCACTTCCAGAGTGACACAAGGACTGTGACCCAGGCTTTGGGACATTTCTAATCAAAGACCACGTTAGAGGAACGAGCCAGGGTAAATCCTCATCTCCTGCACAAAATATGCAAATGCACAAGAACAAGAGCTTCTCTTGCATTGTGTCAGAACAGCAGGAATTTTTACGAGACAATTTTTAAGGCTATAGCTGGGCGCAGTGTTGGAAACCCCCCACAGGACCAATTGCAGAGTGAACACCCTGATCAAGATGGTGTCTTAAACTCAGTGAGCATCCCCAGTGGGTAAGAAAGCAATAAGTAATACATGTGCAACCTCTGAAATTATTTTCTTTCCACATTCCCTGGTTACTCATGTTCTCCGTACACTCGAGAACAAAATGGTGACCATTAGGCTGTGTTTACGCAGTAAGTTCTGGTGTCCTTAGGAGGCTTTCTCACCCAAGAGTCTATGATCTTTTGAGAGCTGGCTCAAAACTGACCCCAGGAAGGATCTTATTACTTTTCCAAAACACTGGGAATCATCATTTAGACACAAAAGTTAGACGCTGCCTCAATCATCCAGTTAAAAGCAAACAGAGTTATGTGGTTAGGAAAGAGGTTGATTTCCTATTGCTCCCTCTGTATTACAGTCTGCACAAGAACTTGGTACCACCTAAATCTATTGAGATCCATGCTGAATAAATGAATTTTTAAATATGTCAACTTTTTGACCTTAGACTTGTCAACACAATATGAACTTCAAATAACTTGATACTAAGATCATCTGGGGGCTGGGTGTGGTGGCTCATGCCTATAATCCCAGCACTTTGGGAGGCTGAGGCAGGAGGATCTCTTGAGCCCAGTAGTTCAAGACCAGACTGGGCAACACAGTGAGACCCTATCTCAATAAATAGATAGATGACACATGATAGATAGATAGATAGATAATCTGGGTATATGCACTCTGGGTTTTTTTTTCCTTTCTCTTTCTCTTGGGTTTTGGAAATGATGGTTTTGAATTTAAAAGAGATAGAGGAAAGATGAGTAAGTACAAGGCATTTGGAGCACCCATAGCCAACATGAAGTTTCTGAGTCCATGTTCCCTCTTCATGCCCCATTCAGATTGATTCATGAGCACAGAAGCCTGCTGACCATATCCACGGTGCATCTAAAACCACATTTGAATTGTATTTCCTGCTGTGGCTTTGTTTGTTTAAGACAGGGTCTTGCTCTGCCATTTAAGTTGGAGTGCAATGGCATGATCATAGCTCACTGCAACCTCGAACTCCTGGACTCAATAGATCCTCCTGCCCCAACCTCCCAAAGGAGTAGCTAGGACTATGGGTATATGCATCACCATGCCCAGCTAATTTCTGTATTTTTTGTAGATATGGGTCTCACCATGTTGCCCAGGCTGATCTTGAACTCCTGGCCTCAAGTAATCCTCCTGCTTAAGCCTCCCAAAGCACTGGGATTACAGGGTGGGCCATTGCATCTGGCCTGCTCCAATTTCTTTACATTTTGTTTCCTCAGTGATTTATGGACTGAGCCTCTCAGGGTAGCTAACAGACTTCAAGAGAAAGCAAACCTGTGATTTAGTTAAGATATTGAGTCTGTAGAGTAAATCAGACTGGCAATAAAAGAGAGGGAAAAAAATGACGGACTTTGTTGGATGGCGAGGAGGAGTTGTGCTGTTGGACTTTATTGTGAGGATTCCATTCAAACATACTCCAGTGTGCTGGCAATGAGTTCTGTGTCAATTCTATTATCTTTCATTGTGTAATTGTGGGTAAGTAATTTAAATGGAAATATCTTGGGCTGGACAGAGAATGGTTTTTGGAGTCAGACAGATCTGAGTTTAAATCCTGGCTCTGCTACTTAAATAGTGATTTTTGGGCAGATGAATTAACCTCTCTGGGCCAGTTTCCTCATCAGTCAAATGGAGAGGGTAACCTTACCTCATATGTTTTATAAAGAATAAAAAAGATGGTGTGTGTAAAATGACTTTCACTTCCTCCTGTCTTGTTTCCAGCTTTGAAAAATCAATTATACCTGCCATCTATTTGTCCAACAGCCTCTTGGGAAGATTAATTATTGCACAGAAACCAGCTTTAGTGAGTAAAATAAATTAGTTCACAAAACTATGGTTATTAAAAATTCAGTAGTGCAAGTGCCCCGTGGTCTGAGTGGGTGACAGTCCCTGTATTTTGTGAAATGCATTTTATTGGGAAAGGTTCGAGGACAAGTAAGATGTGTTTCAGATTGACTTCTGTAGCACTTGCTTTCAGGTACTAGGTCAAATTTTCTGATTTCTAAGGCTTCATGCTGATACGTGAGAGCAAATATTCAAATACAATGACTTTGGGGAACTGTGTCATAAAACACATATGTTACCAAGTTAACATTCCTTATTTGACATTATTCCATAGAGATCCTTATTTGGTTCAGTGATTTCTATGTATCAAAAAAATATGTGGGCATGTGCATTTAGCGAGAGAGAGGGCTCTGTTTGTAGCGAATTTCACAAATGCCTTAAAATGAGATACACTTAAAAAAAATCTAAGTCACCTTTTCACAGATACCATTACAGGTGTATAAATGTTCTAGTAGAGTCCAAAAAATTCTGCAGAAGTTTTCTTTCTCTTGTCATCAAGGACCAAGACTATAATAATTTTTCTTCTACTGAAGATTAGTATTTCAAAGGATTTCTCTTCAAGGGTAAAGCTCACAGAAATATCAACTTCTAGGATAAAAGAGGACTCTTTTATTCCAAGGATGAAATGTGCATTCTTCATTATGCAGCAGGAAGCCTGGCTGCCTTGCAGTGCTGTCCCCAGGGCCATGCCCAGGATAATCCCCACAGTGAGACTAGAATGTGAAGTTCCAACATGGATCTTGTTTATGCAAAATTTATTTTTCCTGAAAGCTAGCAAAGTGCCAGGGACTTTGAAGATCTGTAGAGTTTATGGTTCTCAAAATGCACATATACATCACAATTAAAGGCATACTATGAAATAACATTTTAGATCTCATCCTTACTACTTCTTAGAAAGCGCCCTGATTTATCCTTTCAAAGAATGGATCAGTTGCATAAAATGGGACACTTTGCATAAAACTAACCTAAAATGCAAAATGTTTCCAAGTTTACTAAGACCCTTAATTTTTAAGACCACTACATCCCTTTGTTAACCAAAATGAAAATTCTAGAAGGCTTGAGAACTCAGGACTAGTAAGCAAGTTTAAATTCTTCCTATTGTCAAAAAGTGGCATGCACTAGGCTTTTAAACTTTAAACACCTTAAACATTTTTTTAGTCTTAACTTCTTATTGTTTCAATAAGATAATACAGGTAAACATCCTAGCTCATATCCAGTAAAAGTTATCTTTGTTAATAAAAATTCCACTTATCTAGCTGAAAAGTCCCTTGGGTGAAAGGCCAAACCCAATAAAATATTTCCTTAATGAAAAAGCAAGGTCAACAGGATCAGCAGATCCAGAATTAGAGGTCTAGACTTGACCTGCTGAAGCTCTACTCAAGTTAGTGTTCCTCAACATGCTTGAACTCCACCACCAAGCATCTTTTTCAGAGTATGACATTCTTGCTTTCAAAACCTCAATGCTGAGATTTATTGGGGAGTTGGGAGTTTGCATCTCAACTAAGGGGCCTCTATCATAACATGACAGTGTTGAGGAATGGGATTTATCATCCCCTAGAGAGCCTTAATTATTTGGCTACAACCATCATTTTTATTAACTGGAATGAAAACTCTGGATGTTTTTTGAGAACTCAGTAGTAATCATGTAGGATATACTGACATCTGGTGGCATTGATTAAGCAAATCTTATAAATTAATAAGCAGCATTGTAATTAAAATCATTGAGTTTTTAAATATTCATAACTCTTCTGGAGTTCTTCTAAACTCCATTTTAAAAGACTTTCATTTCCCCCTCCCCCTATAATACTTAACAGCTAGCCTAGTCCATTCATTTAAGCATTCAGTAAAATGTTCTATTTTAACTCAAGAGTAATTAATCCTAGATTAATAACAATAGGTACAAACTGTTGACTAACTTAGGACTCCAGTTTTAATAACATTGTCTCAATGATAATCAGTTTTTCTGATTTTAAAAAAATTTGTTTTGTTTTCAAGGACACTTTAACATGGAATAAATCTGATTCTTCTAGTTTCCTGCTTAAAAGCCAAGAGTGGAGAACTGCCTACAATAAAAATGGGGTGTGGTTGCACAGTTTCATGCTACTAAATCACTTGGCTTTTCAAAAATACATCTAATCAAATCTAGGAGAGAATTACCACTGTCTCTTTATTAGCATGGCTCCAGAGTTGTCCATCAAGAGAAGTAAAACAATAGTTTCCACTCTGCTTTTCAGAGTGAAAAATGAAGACAGATTTTTTACTTGTCCAAAGTCAATGTCAAGTCCATGAATAGAATGCGGGAGTTGCTAAATCCTGGTTCTTCTGGTTCTTGCCACCTTTTGATGTGTGTTTCCATTTAAGATGAGTGACATGTAGTCAGCTGTCATAGTTTTAAATAGATCTCTGTAAGGTCTGGCTTTTGCATAAAATTCTGGACTAAAATCATGTTTAAATTTTGTTTCCTCTCATCTTGTCCTGGTTTTGATTATTTTTTAAGAGTAGTTGATGGTCTCATGACACGAGCCTTCTATTTTGTGTTTTGTGTTTCGTGTTTTGAATTTTATGTGAAATTGTGGGTTTGATCTTTGACCTCTGTTTACTATAATACTGATTTGCCACTAATTTGATAGCAAGCCATAGGGATCTACTGTAAACACGCTGCTCACTTTACATAGCTCTGTTTGACTCTTAAGTGAAGAAATATGTATGTGGAATATAATTGAGAGGCTCTTGCAGAAGTAATAAAAACCACGTAAGTTTTTGACTTCCCAGGTAGCACTCAGATTAATATAATCACTTTCTGTGATGGAAGGACCTAGTAAATTGAGAGGAAGTCATCAATGTAAATAGGTATAACCTAGTATTTAGTTTTAGTTTGGTCAATAAACTTATCCAGAAACACAGAAAAAAAGGTATAGACCATGTAGCCCTGCCTAAGCTGCCTGGGGCTCTGAACTCAGAACTCTGATTACAGGTGTGGCTAACATGGAAGGCAAGATCAGCTCTGAATCATTTCATGCCCTGATCCTCAAGGGTCAGGGCAACTGGGAAGGAAATGTACAATACAGAGACATGGTGGGGAGGGAGGGGGAAGCATTGGCTGAGTGAGAGTGCAAAAAGAGGGCCTCAGGTGGGCTTAGTCAAACCTGCACTGCAAGAGGCACTCAGCCTGTGAGGTGATAAGTCTGTGAATTTATTTCCCATTGACCAGACCTTCCAAAGGCAACTGTGTTTACTTTTTTTCTTTTCTTTTCTTTTTTGAGATGAGTTTCATTCTTGCTGCCCAGGCTGGAGTGTAGTGGCACGATCTCGGCTTATTGCAACCTCTGCCTCTCGGGTTCAAGCGATTCTCCTGCCTCAGCCTCCCAGGTAGCTGGGATTACAGGCACCCACCACTACGCCTGGCTAATTTCTGCATTTTTCATAGAGACAGGGCTTCACCAGTTTGACCAGGCTGGTTTTGAACTCCTGACCTCAAGTGATACACCCCCTCGGGCTCCCAAACTGCTGGGATTACAGGTGTGAGCCACCATGCCCAGGGCAATTGTGTTTAGTTCTTAATCCCACAGCTGAAGAAATGAGAAGATCTTGGAGACTCTGCAAGGCAGGGTTTGCCTTGTCGCAGATACACCTTTGGGCACAGCCCAGGGAAGTACAGAGCAGCACTGGCCTTAGGAAGGAAGGATATGGCAAGACCCATGTTTTGAGAGGAAAATCCTATCTTTCTCTTTCTCCCCGTTAGGCCAAATGCCTGTGATTTGCTGGCCTGAGAAGGAAAAGGTACCAAAGGATTGTCTTGTCAATGTATATTCCAAGTCTTAATTTCTTGTGGGCAGGTTTATGTTATGCCCAGTTTAAGATCGGACAGCCCTTATGATTCTGGGCTTCAGCTAAACATGGAGCATCAGTTGTTGCCCTTGGAACACTTTGACTCAATAGAAAAGAATTTGCTATTAAAAACACATTTGTGGTATTCAACCTGGTCTCTCTTTTTCAGTTTCATCTCATTTCTCTTAATCATATTCAGAGATTACATGAGAATGAAATCATTTGTTTGTCCAACAAATATGTACTGACATCCCACCTTCTTTATGCACTATGTAAGGCATCGAAGGAGAAAAGACACATAGAGTACTTAGGTACTCCCTCAAAGAGCATGCATTTCTCCTGGAGGCATGGAACATATACACGTGCAAAGTTAAAAAGCAATTCAGGAGTCTCACTGTGCAATACACATAACCGGCAGGCAAGAGATGCTGCAAAGCGTGGTAGGACACTGAGGAAAAGGAGTGGGGTCAATAAAAACGACTTCAGAGAGAAGACGAGCACTAAAGACTGGAGTTCAGGAAAGATTTGCTGATAGAGATGGCAATTGAACTAGAAAGGTGGCATTCCAAGTAGAAAAGGGGAGATGTGTTTTGAGAACAAATCTAACTCAGAGGAAAAAGACTCAGGGACATGTGGTATGGTGCAGGAGACACGGGTTCCAGCCCTGACTTAGTGGCTTGCTGCTGCATGACCTTTAACCAGTCTATTCCATTAGCTGTAACTGAGCTTATGTGTCTATAAAATGGGAACCCTAATGCCTCCCTTGACTTGCATGAGCAGTACTGTAAAGATCAGATGAGGTAATAGGCATGAAAATGCTTTGTGATACCAGCATAAGAGACAGATTAGAGAATGCCTGAAATGCCAGTCTGGGTTTGACTTTAATCCTTTAAGTAATAAGAAGTCGCTGAAGATTTTTTGAAGGAGGGAGTGAATGACATGACAAACAAGGTGTAAGGAACCTAATTCCCCTCTCCAGCTCCCTCCTGTAGCCTGGCAATCAGTCTCTCTTTTCTGCTGACAATTCTTTGTGATGTCAATTCAACATCTCCTGCAGACACTGTGAAGAAAATCCATCCCAGCTCTGGAGAAGAGCTGTGCATGCCTTGAAGTAATCATGCTATGTAAATCAAAGGCCTTGCTACAGTTCAGTCCTCCCATTCACTTAAGCATATCTATTGTTTCTGGAACTTCTTCCAATTTATTCACATTTCAAGATGCCTCATACTGTGTACAGAGCATTCTTGTGCTGTATCAACAGAAAGCATCCATGTTTTATGATGTGCTGGCTTTGGCTAGGCAGCTTTAAAAATCATTAGCCCCCACCCATTTTGCTGCTTTGCTGAATTCAAGCACACTTCTAAGCCCCAATAATCTTTTCAATATTAGCCTAACCTTTTGAGGGAGTATGTTTCTGAATATATTTACTTTTTCTTATATTTTAATTTTACCATACTGAGCTACTGAATTTATGATATTACAGATCTTTCAGAGCTTAGCTTAGTGATGAGTCATTTTGCCGCAACAAGTTGGAAAACCATTAAATGTCCAAAACCTTCATCAAATAGTTTTTTTTTTAAAAAAAAAAAAAACCATATCCAGCTTTTTCTTTTCTTTGTTTGAAGCAATTGAAAGCTTTAAAGAAAATTTAAAGGCAGTATCTGCAGTTCTTTTTAACCCCATGAGTGTTTCTAAGATTTTTAGTTCCTATCTGTCTAGGCCAATGAATGGATGAATGAATTGAAACAACTGGATCTGGAAAAATGTATTTATATTATTCATCTATTCCCAGAGTCAGCAAACTTTTCCAAAAAGGGTGAGATAGTATATACTATCAGGTTTGTGGCCATGTGATCTTTGTCCCAACGATTGACTCTGCCATTGTAGCGTGAAGGCAGACATAGGCAATACAGAAATGATGGGTGATGATATTCCTATCAAGTGTTATTTAAAAAAATAATCAGTGCCGTGAGAGAGTTTGGCTCTTGGGTTGGTCTAGTTACTTGTTCTCAAATGTTGATATGCATGAGAATTACCTGGGCAACTTGTGACCAAAAAAAGATACCCAAACCCCAGATTCTGATGCCACGAATTTGAATTGGGGCTGCAGCTCCCCAGATGATTCTGATGGAACAAAATTTGAGAACCTTTGCCCTTTTTTCTCAAGAAATGCAGCTCCGAAGACTTATTTTAGCTGTCAAATTTTGATAAGGGACGCATATAAATAAGGCAGGTTCAGACAAGAGAATCAAAGTTGGACCAGTGAAGATGAGCATATTTTAAATGGAAAAATAAAGCAATTTTTGCATTTATACAAATTTCAGGGCCCAGTAATTTTACTCTATTATTCTAGAGAGCATCAATTTTTGTAAATTGTCTAAGTGATGATATTTAAATAAATCATAGAACTCTAGCAATAGCCAAGTAATCATTCGAATTTAGTCCTTAATGTGTAAATTGAATTTAAATAATCTCAATTGATTTTTAAGGGTTTATTAGCCTCTAACCTGTAAAATAGTTTACTACTATTATTAAAATTATCATAACTCAAAAAAAATTACTTAATAATAAGAGCTTTACAGCCCATAAAATCCCCCCATTGTTTTAGCAACCCATCAGCTGATACTTTATAAATCTGGAATGAGATTTTTTCCAAAAGCTTGTTGAAAGCTACTCAGCAAAGCAATGAAAAGATAGAAAATATTTTTTTTCCATATAGAAATTGAGAGGAGCATGGGTACCGCCCTGTGCAAAAGCATTTCTCATACAAAGAAAAGACACTCAAATTATAAACAGATGGACAATCACATGGCAATCAATTAAAATATATCAGGTGAGGTCTGGTTCCAAATCCGAATTCCAGTTTTGTTGGCTAACCCCACAGTTTCCTTAACAGTGAGTTGAGCTGCTACGTGGAACTGTAAGCTCCGGTCCTTTCTCTGTCCTCCCTTCCTGGATAGCAGGGAGAGAGACTCCTGCATAAGCAGAGAACTTGGCATCTAAGGAGACTTACATTAGTCCTGAGCCCATCTGCCGGCTGGTGGTGATAGATGGAAGAGTGAACTACCGCCCTTCTTGGCTAATGGATAAGTTTCCATTTGTTGCTCCTTTGTGATTCAACTCAAAGCTAATAATTTTTAAAATTATTTTCCTCCTTTTCTTTTAGAGTATTCTGCCTGGCTGGCATACTGTACAGACTAGGTTAAAAAAAATCAGAGCTCAATTCTTGAATTTTAACAGTGGATAGACAAATATATATGTACCTCATGTAAACTGCCTCATTTCTCTAAACTTCAAATTTTGATAAATGGGAAATAACATTTTTTAAATTTATGTAATTATAGGACAATAAACAGGTTAATCTTGGCTGGAAGGCATTTGGTCATTAGTACAGAGGAAATTCAATAATCTGATATTTTGAATTGTTCTTGTAACTGATACAAAGCAGTTTTAAATATGTGGTTAATGATGCAAGACTTTAATGCCTGTATAATTAAGAAATGATTTTTATATTTGCATTTGGCAAATATAAACTAACTCATGAATGCACATTTAATAACTTAATAACATAGTAATGATCCTTGTATGTGTCCAAATCCTCTTAAGACCCAGAGCCCCACCTCCCAATGAAGACACATTTAGTACTCCCTGGTTTTTATTTTGAAAAGCTGCTAATCCTCAGCTTGTCCTCACTGATGTGAGTACTGATGATCTCACTGGTTTCATTCAAAGCACAGTGAACCACACCACGACCATTTCTGAAGCCACTGATAATGGCTAACAAAAAACTCTCAGCAACGAATGAGTCTCTGCCACACACCAAAGCTACTGATCCTGTTCCAGTGCATGGTCAATAAAGCCCATTGTGTTCTGGAACTGATTCTTGGAGGTAAAACTTGTAACTGTATTTTCCTGAAAGAGTGGAATAAAATGCCTTTAATGTTTGCTTGATTTAATTTTTTTCCCAAAAGAACTAGCATCATGACCCAAGAATGTTGGTTTACTACCAAACTGATATTTTATCTTTAAAATCATGATACTCTAAAGCAGTTATATTCCTCCAGATTGCATTCCCTCAGTGTCTCGTCTTATTTTGAAATCAATCCATCCCTGTACTTCTCTCCTATTGCAATCCAGGAAGATACACATTCATATAACATCTAATACATACCTCCCAAACCGCCATGTGTGACTTTCACTTTTGTTCTCAAGTTAAATAATGAATTGCTTATTTTTATTCAATACCTCCTACTTATAAAGTGAGTGGATTTTAACATGGTTGCTTAACTGTCTACGTAAAGCACTACTAACCTCCTTAAGAATAACCCAAGGAGCATCTTGTTGAAAACTTTCAGAGTACATTTCTAAAATGAAAGTGAATAGAGTAAAATAAAGAACAACCTACTCATCCTAAAGGAAGACTTTTTATATGACTATGCTTTTTTCCCTTCTTTTTCTTCTTATACCAAACATCACACCATATATGTACCATAGTATATCAACATCTCAAATAAGAAAACAGTTTAAAAACAAGGAAAAGGGGAAGAAAGATTCTTTTGCAGGGGAATTTATGTCTTTGATTCTCTTTTCTCCGGATGAGGAATCATCTGTTTTTAAGTCATGTAGGTACCCTCCACTATTGTACCTGCCTAAATCCTATTAATCCTTCTATACCCTACTTGACTTCTACCCCCTTGATAGTATTCTCTAACTTCCTCAAAACAGTTATGCTCTTTTTGACCTGATATAATTCTTGCAGTATATTGCACCAGATTAGACTTCCAGTGTGCTCTAATTGTTTCACATGTGTATTCTGTGACTTGCCTAAAGTTATACAGCTAGTAAGCACTTAGGAGTAAATGAAAATCCATGACTGCTAGCTCCAAATTCTATGATGTTTCTTTTTCATCCCTGAGCACTGCTGTCTGCTACTTTTTGGTCAGAAGATAAGAGTTGTCCTTTTCCTCAAAGACTGAAACTTAGTATATTTCATGTGCTGCCAAATTACTTGGCCTCTGCAAGTTATATTTTTCTAACCAGTTCTCCTGCTCCTTGGATTTTTCCTCCTGTCTCCTTCATGGGATCCTCATCCTCTTACTGCTCTTTGAGCTTTGAAGCCCCCCCAAATGTATCCTCAGTTACCTTTTTTTTGTTCATGTTTTCTACATCAGTGGCTTCATTTATATCCAAGAGTTTAACTCATGCCCTGCACGCTCTCAGCTTCTATTGCAATATATTCTGGTGCCTGATGAACATCTCCAATATGTTTCAGAAAATGAGCTCATTATTTTTCCTGTATGACCTCCTCCTCCTAGCTTATCAAGTTCAGCCACAATTCTCAGTAATCTTTTTTAACTTCGGCATCCCCAGTCCAATCACTAGCTACATCTTATGGACCTGTCCCCTCTTTCACATTCCCAGTGGCTTCTCCCTAATTAGGGACTCTTCAGCTCTTTTCTGAACAACTCCCATAGATAGCTAACTTTTTCTCACTTTCAACTGCGTCCCTCTGCCCAGTCCTTCCTACACATCTCTTGAAGTCAGGGCTGTGATGCCAAATCAAAGGACACAGGGCCAGGCAGGTACCTTGACCTTAAACACAGTGGTGATGTGGTTTGGCTGTGTCCCCACCAAAATCTCATCTTGAATTGTAGTTTCTACAATGCCCACATGTTATGGGAGGGACCCAGTGGGAGATAATTGAATCATGGGGGCAGGGTTTTCCCATGCTATTCTTGTGATAGTTTATAAGTCTCATGAGATCTGATGGTTTTTTTAAAGGGAAGTTTTCCTGCACAAGCTCTTTTCTTGTCTGCCACCATGTGAGGCATGACTTTCACCTTCTGCCATGATTTTGAGACCTCCCAAGCCACATGGAACTGTAAGTCCATTAAACCTCTTTCTTTTATAAATTGCCCAATCTTGAGTATATCTTTATCAGCAGCATGAAAATGAAATAATACAGTAAGCTGGTACTGGGAGTGGGGTGCTAATAAAAAGATACCCAAATATGTGGAAGCAATTTTGGAACCAACTGAGTAACAGGCAGAGGTTAGAACAGTTTGGAGGGCTCAGGAGAAGACAGGAAAATGTGGGAAAGTTTACAACTTCCTAGAGAATTGTTGAATGGCTTTGCCCAAAATGCTGATAGCGATATGGACAATAAAGTCCAGGCTAAGGTGGTCTCAGATACAAATGAGGAATTTGTTGAGAACTGGAGCAAAGATGACTCTTCTTATGTTTTAGCAGTGACTGGTGGCATTTTACCCCTGCCCTAGAGATTTGTGAAATTTTGAACTTGAAAGAAGTGTATAGGGTATCTTGAGGAAGAAATTTCTAAGCAGCAAGGTAGTCAAGAAGTGGCTTGGGTTCTGTTAAAAGCATTCAGTCTTATAAGGGAAGCAGAACATAAAAGTTCAAAAAAGCTTGCAGCCTGATAATGCAATAGAAAGGAAAATCCCATTTTTCTGAAGAGAAGTTCAAGCTGGCTGTAGAAATTTGCATAAGGAACAAGGAGCCAAATGTTAATCCCCAAGACAATGGGGAAAATATCTACAGGGCATGTCAGAGGTCTTCAAGGCAGCCCCTCCCATCACAGGCCTGGAGGCCCAGAAGGAAAAAATGGCTTCATCAACCAGGCCCAGGGTCCTCATGCTGTGTGCAGCTAGGGACTTGGTGCTCTGCATCCCAGCTGCTCCAGCCATGGCTGAAAGGGGTCAAAGTAGAGCCCAGGCTGTGGATTCAGAGGGTGGAAGCCCCCAAGCCTTGGCAGCTTCCATGTGGTGTTGAGCCTATGAGTGCACAGTCAAGAATTGAGGTTTGGGAACCTCCACCTAGATTTCAGAGGATGTATGGAAATGATTGAATCCCAAGGCAGAAGTTTGCTGCAGGGGTGGGGCCCTCATGGAGAACCTCTGCTAGGGCAGTGCAGAAGGAAAATGTGGGATTAGAACCCCAACACAGAGTCTCCACTGGGGCACTGCCTAGTGGAGTTGTGAGAAGAGGGCCACCATCCTCCAGACTCCACTGACAGCTTGTACGGGCACCTGGAAAAGCCACAGACACTCAATTCCAGCCCATGAAAGCAGCTGGGAGGGAGGCTGTACCCTGCAAAGCCACAGGGGTGGAGCTGCCCAAGACCATGGAAACCTACTTTTTGCATCAGCATGACCTGGATGTGAAATATGGAGTCAAATGAGATCATTTTGGAGCTTTAAGATTTGAATGGATTTTGGACTTGCTTGGGGCTTCTAGCCCCTTTCTTTTGGCCAATTTCTTCCACTTGGAATGGCTGTGCTTACCCAATGCCTGTGCACCCATTGTATCTAAGAAAGAAGTAACTTACTTTTGATTTTACAGGTTCATAGGCAGAAAAGACTTGCCTTATCCCAGATGAGACTTTGGACTGTGGACTTTTGAGTTAATGCTGAAATGAATTAAGACTTTGGGGGACTGTTGGAAAGGCATGACTGGTTTTGTTATGTGAGGACATGAGATTTGGGAGGGGCTGCAGTGAAACGATATGGTTTAGCTGTGTCCCCATCCAAATCTCATCTTGAATTGTAGCTCCCACAATTCCCATGTGTTGTGGGAGAGAGCTGGTAGAAGGTAATTGAATCATGGGGATGGGTCTTTCCCATGCTATTCTCATGATAGTAAATAAGTCTCATGAGATCTGATGGTTTTATAAAAGGGAAGTTTCCCTGCACAAGCTCTTCTCTTGTCTGCCACCATGTGAGATGTGGCTTTCACCTCCTGCCATGATAGTGAGGCCTCCCCAGTCAGGTGAAACTCTAAGTCCATTAAACCTTGCCCAGTCTCAGGTATGTCTTTATCAGCAGTGTGAAAATCAACTAATACAAGGGGGTGCAAGGAGCAAGGCTTTTTAAAAAAGAAATTGAAAAAAATAGCAGGCGAGATGGGTGGTGTTGGGGGAGAGGGAGAGAGAGAGAAAGAGAGGGAGGAAGGGAGAGAGAGAGTGATCCTGAAAGCCAACTAGGAGAAGCAGGGAGGGATCAAACACTCTAGAGGGAAAAGCAGACATGTCTTTATCTCAGATATCCTACTTTCTTACCACCAATCTGCTTATATCATGAACAAAAAATAATACTTAACTTTAAAGCAGAAAACCAAATGAATACCTATTTTATTCTGATTTTTACAATATTTGGATCTGAGTAATGATTCTCAAAGGACTGGCAGAGTAGGAAATCAGAGAAGTATCAAATAGAACCTATGGATGGAGCTGGAGGACATTACCCTCAGCAAACTAACGCAGGAACAGAAAACCAAATACTGCATGTTCTTATTTATAAGGGCAAGGTAAACAATGAGACCACATGGATACAGGAAGAGAAACAATACACAATGGGGCCTGGGAGAGGGGGATTAAAAAAAATTAAGAGAAAAAACCAAATAGGATATAAACCGAGATCCTGAAAAAGTACTTAGGTGGTTTTGTTTGTTTGCTTTGAGAACAATAATTACTATGATACCAGCCGAAACACAGCCTCCTCAGTAAGGGTTGATTGTGTATATTTATCCACCACGCTGAAGAAAAAGTGTCAGTTTTATAAACCCCAGGTAAACATTTTGACTTTCTAGAGAAAATAAAATCAAAGACATATTTCATGTAATAATATACACATTGCATTTTTGAAACAAAGTGTTTCTCATTTAACCCACACCCTAAAATCATTTGCAACTGAATCAAGAAATGGCAGAATGAGTAGCCGTTTAAGAGTCCTGGGTACCTCTGGTTTTAAACCAAAGATAATTAGCCCTTAGGAGGATTTACGCCAAGCTTGTCCAACCTGTGGCCTGTGGGCCACATGAAGTCCAGGGCGGCTTTGAATGCAGCCCAACACAAATTCATAAACCTTCTTAAAAAATTATGAGGTTTTCTTCTTTAAAGCTCATCATCTATAGTTAGTGTTAGTATATTTCATGTGTGGCCCAAGACAATTCTTAATGTCATCCAGGGAAGCCAAAAGATTGGACACCCATAATTTGTACATTACAAAATGAAAGCATCTTTATTTACAGCAAGTTTTATTTTTGTTTTTGTCTTTTTGGTTTTTGTTTGTTTTAACCAACTGTGGTTTCCAACCCATTTGTGAAATCAATTTAGTGGGTCATGACAAATTTTTGTTAAATAAATAAAATTTTTAATATTAGAGTGTATTACAAATGTTAAGGGTATTACTTCATGAAACTTTTATTTCAGAAAATTTATCTGTATATATGTGTATACTGCCTTAATATAAGAAATATTTCTTCTTGTGTATTACAGTCAAAACAAATGAGAAACTGATTGAAGGCAGTATTAACAGGCTTCCTACTGTTTAAAATAAAAAAGCCAAACATTTCATCAAATTAGACTGTCTTACATTGTTCTACCTATAGCTGAAATCACTTCTTTAAAAAGATATGCTGTGTATTTGTTCATTTTCACACTGCTATAGAGAACTGCCTGAGACTGGGCAATTTATAAAGGAAAGAGGATTAATTGACTCACAGTTCAGCATGACTAAGGAGACCTCAGGAAACTTACAATCATGGTAGAAGGAAAAGGGGAAGTGAAGCTCCTACTGCGCAAGGCAGCAGGAAGGAGAATGCAGGAAGAGCTACCATGCACTTCCAAAACCATCAGATCTCATGAGAACTCACTCACTTTCACAGGAGCAGCATTGGAGAAACTGCCCTCATGATTGAATTATCTCTACCTAGTCTCTCCCTTGACAAGTAGGGATTATGGGAATTACAGGGATTACAATTCAAGATGAGATTTTGGATGGGGACACAGCCAAACCATATCACCCTGCCTCTCTTCTCTGTCCTACCTTCAGGGAGTTTCTTATGCCAGTGATTCTCAAACTGCCCATGGATCCTTGGACATCCCCAAGATCCTTTCAAGGGAGTCAACAGGTTCAATACTATTTTCATTATAAGGCTGGACTATTACTTGCTTTTTCACTTTGCTGACATTAGTATTGGTAGAGCAAAGGCAAAATGAGTAAAACTGCTGGGTAAAATGGATAGGACTCATCACTCCTGAGGCGGTGGCACCAAATTGTACCAACAGTCCATGAATTGTCACTGCCGCATGCTCATGGATTTTTCTTAAAGCAGTGATTCATATAACAAAGACCTTGATAAATCCATGGAAAGTATTCATTTTATTAAATGTTGGCCCTTATGCACATACTGTTTTAATATTCTGTGTGAGGAAATGAGAAGTTCTCCTAAATGCTTTGATACATACCAATTACGATGATTGACTCAAGAAAAATCATGTGTGTGATTATTTGAGTTGTGAGCTGAACTAGTTGCTTTTTAATGGAATTTCATTTTTACTCAAAAACAAACTCTGGTAATTCAGATGTGAGGATTTGGCAGACATTTTCCCCAAAATGAACAAAGTGAGACTATCACTTCAAGCAAAACAACTGAAAGTACTTATTGCCAATAATAAAATTCCAGCTTTCAAGCAAAAATCAGAATTTCTAAAAAGCTGACAGCATCCCAATACTTAAAGGATTTAAGATAAAATCAGTGGTGATATTAATGAAAGTGATTATTTGATACCGTAAAATGAAATATGTCAACATCAGGAAGATCTGCATAACTCAGGGAATCAATGTTTTCCAAATGACCAATGCGTCATGCCAATACATGAGAGACAAATGGATTTTAATGCAATGAAGGACAAAAGTCATTGATAATGGTTTCAGAATCTACCAATATTTAGGAGATCATCCTTGAAGAAACTATCACTTGTTGAGTGTTGATGTCAAATCTAAAAAAAATAGCCACAATTATCTCAAGAGTGTTAAAACACTCTTCTCTTTTTTTAGTTACAGATTTGTGTGAGGCCCACTTTCTTCATCTACTTCACCCAAAACAATGTATCACATCAGGCTGGGTGCAGAAGCAGCTATGAAACCGCAGCTGTTTTCTATTAAGTCAGCCATTAAAGCAACTTATAAAAATGTGAAATGATGTCACTCTTCTCATTAATATTTTCATTAAAAGTATCTTTTTATATTATTATATAATGGGCTTATTATTTTAATGAAGAAATAAATTTTAAAAATTCTTTAATTTTAATTTTTAATACAATAAACATTATATATGCAATGTTTTATTATATAAATTTATATAATAAACATATATAATAAATTATATATAACCATTATATACATATAATCTATGTAAACAAAAGCTCTTTGGAGTCCTCAATAATTTTTAAGGAGTATTCATGGGTCCTGAGACCAAAATGTTTGAAAATAACTTTCCTTGACCTTAGTTTGATTCCTTTCTAAAAAATTATCAAATCTAAAGATATGGACTACATAGTTGAACCTGTAAGCAACAATCAATTGCACTGTTTAAGAAAATCTTACTAACAGGTATGGACTGGGGATTTAGAAGCCATTTCTGGGTTTAAAAAATGAATTTCCTAACAAAGACTATTTAATGTATACGTCATATGGTGAGCAAGAATGACCTAGGGCCCAAAAAGGATCCTCAATGTTTTCTCCCCTGCTGATCTTGATTTTAAAATGTTCACTTCTAGTTACTATACTGTCAAGACGGATATAATGTACAGACATAACCTTTATTCATCAATACAGAACACAATTCTAATCTGACACTTTAAATATCTCATCCAGCCTGAGAAGCGTATCATATATGATGCAAAATGCCTACCATCAAGAGCTCTTCTTGAATTGTCAGTGTAAGAGCCCATATACCCATGGTACCCATGCCCCCAGAACACTCCAGAGCAGCCGTCACCCTGCAGTGAAGGCCGTACAAAAGCAACATGACTTAATTACATTCATCACACTGAAAATCAAATTCTATGCCAATGATACATGGCACTTGGAGCTTATTTTACAAACATTAACTAATTAATCTGCAAAACATCCCTGAGAGTCAAGACATAATGATATATGAGCTGACAACCTAATTATGTCTAATTATTCCTATTTCCCACTTCCAAGTGTTTTTTATTGCTAGTTCAGAGAGGTGGGACTGTTATGTTCTTAAATCAGATATGGAAATCAATTATCTCTGATTCCATCCAGAATTCCTTTGCTACAAGAGAATTCTCTAGCATTCACCTTTCTTTGTGGAACAGATCAACCTGTACCATTTTTCACTGGAATAATTTACAGAAACTTAAAATCACCCAAACATTAATTTAAACTACATTCTTTGGTCCTTTTTTACCTCCAAGTAGTTTTGATTATTACCCTCAATTGCTTTGACCAATTTTGCTCTGCTGTCTTCTTTTCTTTCTACAGTGTCTTTCTGCTGGAAAGATATTCATAGGCGCAGGCCCTATTATCCATGCAGTTCCTTTTCCCCAAATTTTGTAATCAGAAGGTCAAAGTTGCCTTCTCTGTGCTTTCTTCCCTATTGTCTCCCTCTTTTGAGATCTTTTTAGGTTTCCTCAAGCTCTCTGCAGTCCCTCATTTCTCATTCCAATTAAAATTCAGACAATTTTGTTTCATCTGAGAATTCCACTTTGGCTTCTAAATTTTCTCCTTGGCAGCAAGGTGCACCTTGAAAGTGAATGCCCCCTATGTTTAAAAACAATGCCAGAAGATGTATTGTTAAAAGTGATGTCACCATTTGTGGGGAAAAAAAAGATAATTATGTTTTAAAATGCATCAATTGTCTCAAGAATTGAAAATAAGTAACGACTCTTATAAGAACTATATTAGAATTCTCCAAAGAAACAGAACCAATAGGATGTATGTATACACACACACACACACACACACACACAGAGAGAGAGAGAGAGAGAGAGAGAGAGAGAGAGAGAGAGAGAGAGAGAGAAAGAAAGAAAGAAAAAGATTTTAGAGAACTGGATCATGTAATTGTGGGTCTATAAGTCCAAAATTTGCAGGACAAGCTGAAATTCTAGCCAGAGTTGACATTGCAGTCTTGAGTTTGAAGGCAGCATGAAGCAGAATGCCCTCTTGCTTGGGGAAACCTCAATCTTTGCTCTTAAGGCCTTCAACTGATTGGACACGGCCTACCCACAATATGGAGGATAATTTGCTTCACTCAAAGTCTACTGATTGAAATGTTACTCTAATCTAAAAAAAAAAAAATGCCTTCACAGCAACATCTAGACTGGTGCTTGACAAACAACTGGGCACCATAGCCTAGACAAGTGGACAAATTGACCTTCATAAGAGCCTACCTTGTTTGAGAAAGCATTTAAGGTGACTACTTCCTCATTGCTGAAATCCTGCCAGCTAACAAAGTGCCTCCTTTGCTAGGTGTTCACTTACTCTTCATTCAGTGGTGAAGTTAATGAATGTGTGTTATGCTTATGTATTCAATAAGTTGTAAGCTTGAGGGACAATATTTCTCTTGCATTTCCTGTAGCAATTGCAATTATATAACACATTTTCTGGGGTAGGACTGATTTCAAGTGCTCTGTTTCACTGCTACATCATGTGTCCTGAGTTTTAATTTTAGGAAACATGGTTGCTATACCTCTAACATGTAATTGCATGCTGGACATGGTCAGTAAATTTCAATAAATACTTACTGCTTGAAATGGAATTTCCAGCCAGTGGACATTTTGTTTAAAATATTACAAAATACAACTGGGGGAAATTATCATTTCTTGTCTCATTTATTCCTGAGACATACAATGCAATCTGGTTCTTGTGTTTTAAATTTTCCATGTCCAGTTTTCAGGGTGTGGTAATAATAAATTTCCAAGCCAATATGAAGTAAGATATTCAGTAATCAAGGACAAGTTCAAACAATGCTGAACATTTTTTTAGGGTGAGTGAATATGCAGGTAATATATCTAGGGAAGGGCTTGTATATAAAGGGAGGGACACAATTAGACAAATAAAAATCCCTGTTTACGGTTTCTCTGTGCAGATAATAAAACCTTATGACTCCAGAAGGAAGGTGAATGAACCTTATTGTGCATGAGAAGATGGCAGAATCTAAGAATAAATACAACATAAAGAATTTTTTTCCAATAAAAATTACTTGGGGCTCTTTTGGACTGTTGAAATTATTTTTCTGCTTTATAATCTGGAGTACAAATTATACCACTTGGAATTTAGATAGGCCTGGTGAAAATTTAAAGGTATTATGGAAAACTGAATGATGAATTATCTTCAGGGAAGCCAGAAAGTGCCTGAACCAAAAGCTTTCAGATACTTAGTAAAAAAAAATTAGCAAGATTTAGTGACAACTTGGGTTCATGGAATGAAGATATGAGAGAGATGAAAGATATTTTAGTTGAAGTAGGAGACTGGGACCATGCTGATTTCATTGCTAGAGACAGAGAGATTAGGACAGAGAACCAGGCTGGAATATTTAGTAGCAGAGCAAAGGTGCTGAGTGCTTTTGAACATGTTGTGTTGAAGTGAAACGTGGAGATGCCCCATACACAGCTGGAAGTGCAGAATAAGAATGCAGGTGAGAAATCAGAACCAGACATGTGTTTCCAGAACCTTTAGTATAGAATTTAAATGAAGCCTAAACTATTGACTGTGGTTACCCTTTCAGCCCCACTTCTCCCCCAAACCACAGATCTCCTCTTCCTGGACTCCAGCTAGATGGAGTGATTGGCAGGCCCCTTGATCTTTGCCCCTTCTGGGACATGTGCACACTTTCTTTTCACCTGCAAAACTCTCTGTTTTCCCATCCCATACCTCACAACCCCACTGCCCAACTTCCACTCAACCTCAGGTCTCACTTTAGATGTGGCTTCTCTGAGTGCCCCCTTATACACACACATGCATGCTTGCGCACAAACACAGTATGTGCACGTGCACACACACACTCCTCCTGTGTTAGGTTAGTTGCCTTCCTATGAGGTTCCAGAGCCCCTAGGATTTATTTCCCCCGTTACACTATGTTATAAAATCCTGCTTACTCTTTTCCCCATCTAACTTGAGTTCGAGGTTCCCCAGGGCAGGGATTGTATCCTTCCTGCTCGTTATTGTATTTTTAACTCTGTAACACACAGTAAGGCACTCAACAAATTGAACAAATAAATAAATAATCAGAGAGGATTGAATACAGGCCAGATTACAGTGGATAAAGCTCTACAAAGGCATGTGGGGGAAATGAGACGGGTAATAATTGCCTACCTCAAATGACAAGCCTGGAAATGCTTGGAAATGTCAATTACTAGTTGTGTATGTGACCTTGTGGAATTAATGTGGAGGTTATGGTGTTGCATTCTGATGCGGTTTTTCTAGTGAGGTGTGCAAGGTAAGGCACACCCATGTGTGTGGGTAGTGGGCATGTCTTCCAAGAAGCTGGAAGCCATTCTCCAGAGCAGCCACTTGGGAAAGAAGGGTGTTCTCAGACAGGAAGTGAGCTGAAGGGTGGCATGGGTGGGGGAAAGGACAGGCTTGATCTTGCTCTCTTGGTCTGGAGCTGTGCTTTTCAATGGAGCAGCCACGAGACACACCTGTGGCTACTGAGCACTTGAAATATGCTGATCTAGATTGAGATGTGCTCCAAGTATGAAATACACACTAGACTTCAAACTGAGTACAAAAAATATAAGATATTTCATTAAGTTTTTATGTTGATTCCATGTTGAAATGATATTTTGGGTATGGTGGGTTAAATAAAATCCAGTATTGAAATTAATCTCACCTGTTTGTTTTTGCCTTTTTAAAGTAGCTACTAAAACATTTAAAATTCTATATATGGCTTGAATTACATTTCTATTGAACAACGCTGGTCTAGACTTAAGAGGAGATTTGCCCTGAATGTCCTCCTGGGTGTGAAACAGAGCAGGGACTCCTCTTAGGGGCCCACGACCCCACCCCAAGCATGGAAATAAAGGAAAATCTGGAGTTCCTTCAAGGAAAATTCCAAACACCTAGCCAGCCCTGAGAAGTAAATAAGCAACCTGATAAGCAAGAGGGTAATAATTGCTTAAAACAATAGCAAAGGTGGGTTGGGCGTGGTGGCTCACGCCTGTAATCCCAGCACTTTGGGAGGCCGAGGCAGGTGGATCACGAGGTCAGGAGTTTGAGACCAGCCTGGCCAACATGATAAAACCCTGTCTCTACTAAAAATACAAAAATTAGACAGGTGTGGTGGCACATGTCTGTAATCCCAGCTACTTGGGAGGCTGAGGCAGGAGAACCGCTTAAACCCAGGAGGTGGAGGTTGCAGTGAGCCAAGATCCAACCATTGCACTCTAGCCTGGATGACAGAGCAAGACTCCATCTCAAAAAAAAAAAAAAAAAAAAAGGCAAAGGAAGTTAGAGTCACAAGATGTTTGGTTCCCTATAGAAACTAAAGATAGGTTGGGCACCTATAATCCTGACACTTTGGGAGGCTAAGGCAGGAGGATCCCTTGAGCTCAAGAGTTCAAGACCAGCCTGGGCAATGTAGAGAAACTGTCAGTAAAAAAAAGAAAAAAAGAAAAGCTAAAGATAACTTCTTAACATATGTCCCCGAGTTGTTTTTCAGAAACCTACGCCCCCCACCAAATGGAAAATATCATTTACTGGCATGTAGATCTCAGGTAAGGGAGAAGCGAGAAATGAACGCCATTCTTTGTTCTAAATTTCTTCCTGAAGGGCACTGAAGAGTCACAGGCACAGGCCAGACCTCAACATTTCTTTCTGCTGACCCCAAGTTTTTAGACAAAGCTTTCCTTAACTAGTTGTGAATCCGAGAATCTTTGAGCCCTCCAATGACCGATAAGCCCCTGCTTCAAAATATCCCACCATTTTAGGCCAAACCAATCTCTACCCTCCATGTGTTGATTTCTGATTTTACCTGTAACTTCTGCTCTCCCGAAGTGTACCCCCGCCTTTAAAACTCTGTGGCTGTAAGCCAGCAGGGAAGCCAGTCTTAAGCACAAGCTGCGTGATTCTTATTGCTTGGTGCCCTGTAAATAAATGCCCTCCTTTCCCTCGCTGCAGAACTTTGGCATGGGTTTTTGTTTTTAGTGTGCTGGATGAGTGGACCCAGGTTTGGTTCAGTGACAGGTGGAGCTATTAAGGCAGCAATGGAACAAGGCTGAAAGCCGGAACACTAAGCATATCTTGTAAAAATAGAGTATGAGCATCTCTGTCTTGTTTGCATCATTGTAAAGGATTTCTTCCTGGTGCTCTATGTGCTGAGCATTGTGCTAGATGTTGGGGCTGCAGGATAAACCGGGGGGAGGTGGTCCTGTCCTCATCAAGCTTGCTCTCTAGCTACATGATTCAGTCTCACCCTTCATCAGGAGAGTTTCTGCTACTGCTGTCCTTGCAGGAGAATAGATAGGGAAGCATGACAGTTGATATTTGTTTTTCATCATGATTAAATGTACTGAATGTTGACTCTGGGTCAGGCACTTTTAATTCCTTGTCTCTTGGAATCCTCATTAATCAATCATCCTACAAAGCAGAAACTATTATTATTCCTGTAAAGTGGAATAAACTGAGGGTTGGGAAGTAAAATAACTTGCCCAAGGCCAAACAGCTGGTCAGAAACAGGGCCCGAATTGAAACCCGTATCTGCCTGAATGCAGCGTTCCACAGCTAACCACTATACGTATACTCACTGGCTAACTAACTTGAGAACCAGATAGGCCACAGCACAGAGCAGGGCCCTGCAGAGAGAACTGCGGAGTGGTCCCTGCTTTCTTTATCATCTAAGACACACACATTTAGAGAGACGGCGGGGGCGGGGGTTTGGGGGGACAGCATGAGTCTCTCACTTGGTCGTCCAGCTGGTCTTTAACTCCTGGCTTCAAGAGATCCCCCCGCCTCGGCCTCCCAAAGTGCTGGGATTGTAGGTGTGAGCCACCACACCTGGCCTATTGCTATTTTACAAATGAGGCAATTGAATCCCAGAAAAGTGAAATAACCTGGCCATGATCACGCAGCTACTAAACTGTGGCACCATTATTTGAATCTTGGTCCTCTTACTTTAAAGTTCTTTAAATATTCCATTTCTCTAAAGTTTCCATAAAACAGATATTTTAGTGGCTCACACCTGTAATCCCAGCACTTTAGGAGGCCAAAGTGAGCAGATCACTTGAGGCCAGGAATTTGAGATCAGCTTGGCCAACATGGTGAAACCTGGTCTCCATAAAAATACACACATACAATAATAGCCAGATGTGGTGGTGCCCTTATAATCCTAGCTACTCAGGAGGCTGAGGCACGAGAATCATTTGAACCTGGGAGGCAGAGGCTGCAGTGAGCAGAGATTGCACCACTGCACTGCAGCCTGGGCAACAGAGCAAGACACTATCTCAAAAAAAAAAAAAAAAAAAAAAAAGAAAGATTTTAAATTTGTGTGGAAGATAGAAACTAATCTTCTTAGCTTGGTGTGTTGGTGCACACCTGTAGTCCCCTGTAGTCCCAGCTACTCGAGAGACTGAGGCGGGAGAGGATCATGTGAGCTCAGGAGGCCGAGGTTGCAGTGAGCCATAATTGTGCCACTGCAATCCAGCCCGGGTCACAGAGCAAGCCCTTGTCTCAAAGGAAAGGAGAGGAGACGAGAGGGGAGAGGGAAAAGAGGAGAGAGGAGAGGGAAGAAAGGAAAGGAGGAGGAAGGAGGAGAGAGGAAAGGAAGAAAGGAGGGGAAGGAAGGGGAGAGAGGAGAGAGAGAGAAAGGGAAGGAACGAAGGGAAAAAAAGCAGGAAAAATTGGGGGGAAAACAGGCTAACCCTCTTTGACTAGAGACTAACAGATATCCCAAGATGTAGGAAGATGGATTCGTACCTTCTAGAGCCACTCTCCCTTCCCTTAAGTAGCTGTGGGGGAAAAAATAACTGCTATAATGTGAAGAAGATAAAAGTCCTCCTCGACTCATACTTCAGAGTTGGAAACATTTGGAAAGCTGAAGTCCACGCCTCTCATTTCACAGATGAGGCCCGGGGAGATATAGGAACTTGCCCAAGGTCACCCAGCTGGTTGGTGGCAGAGCCGGACCTGGACCACGTGCTGCTTTTCACAGTGTATGCCTCTCTTCATAACCCTCCAGCCCCCGGAGCACTCAAACGAGGGCCTTGGGGAGTTCCAGGGCGGTGTGTGTGTTTGCAGGGGAATTGCTGGGGGTGCCCTATCGGCTGACAGAAGGCAAAGCTTACTCTGCGTCATCACACATGTAGTTTTCATCGCATCCCCAAGGCACTTGTGAAGAACCCAGACAGGCCACAGCACAGAGCAGGACCCTGCAGAGAGAACTGCTGGAGTAGTCCCTGCATTCTTTATCATCTAAGACACACCAGGGTTGCGGATCCAGATAACAGGACAAAGAGTAGAAAAACAAGATTCGCTCAGTACCTGGAAACAAGTGGAGGGTTTCGCTTTCCTTGCTTTTCTTTCCTCCAAGCACATGCAAGTCCAGTAGAACAGCTTTTCAGAGGAAGCCTGTATAACTCGGCAGAGCAGCTGTGGGACTTGACTGGCAAGACAGGTTTAGGAAGCTGTGTTTGGGAGGAGACGCCTGCAGGAGACGCAGATGACATTCCATGCTGATCCTGGAAATTTCACACACAGTGAAAAAATTCTAATTAGCAATCTGGGCCGAAAGCTGTTTCTGGGTGCTGCTCTCCAGGCATCAAGCTGTTCCATGGCACGGGTGCCCAACCCAGCCACGACTCGCTGTCCCTGCACACACATTTGCACTTCCCACTTCCCTTCGGGGGTTCTATATTCCTGCCATACTCTCTCCTTCCCACGCTTGCATCAGCCACACTCTTCTCTCAGGCCCTGCTCAAGAACCTCGACTTCCTTGAAGCTTTTCCAGACCCTGTCCAGCTTGATAATCACTGCTTTTTTTGGAATCCAACATTCATATCCCCCTGTATTTAGCACTTAGGTATCGAGTTCCTACTTGATTTACACTTATTTATCTTCGTATGTATATGTTCTGTCTCATAAACTGGAATTAAGCCACACACAGCAAGGGACAGATCCAGTTTTCTCCATGAATTCCAAATTCCTTCTTGGTACAGAGCCACGTGAGTGCAGACACTCCATACAACTTTGGATGTTGATGATGACAGTGACAATGATGAGGAATGAACACGATGATGGAGGAGAATGAGAACTAGAGAGGAAAGAGAGAAAATAAATTTGTCCTAAGGGACAAATTGAATGACTATTGAGATCAAACTCCCGGCCAAAGAAAAAACTGAGAAATGTTCAAATTTATGTCTGTGAAACTTCTACTTGCCACATTTTGTCACATCTGGTTTCACAGGCCGATGCATCAGTGTTAAATGCAAAGCTAAAGTCTCTTTCCTTCCTTTCCTTGAGGACCACACTGTGATGGCTACTTTCAAGTGTCTACGTGACTGGGCCACAGGGTGCCCAGACATTTAGCCAAATATTATCCTGGGTGTGGCTGTGCAGGAGTTTCTAGGGGAGCTTCACAGTTGAATTGGTAGACTGAGTATAAGTGCTCCCTAATGTGAGGGACTCATCAGTTGACTGAAGATGTGAGTAGAACAAAAAGGCTGAGTCAGAGGGAACCCCTGCTGCCTGACGGCGTGAGCTAGAACACGGGTCATTTCCTGCCTTTGAAATCTGACTGAAAAATCAGCTCTGTTTGAAACTCAGACCTGCCCACTTTTGGCCTGGAACCTACCCCACTGGCTCTACTGGTTCTCAGGCCTTCAGACGTGGACTGAAACTGTACCATTGGCTCTTTGGGGTGTTCAGTTTGCCAGCTATAGATCTTGGGCCTTCACCTTCATAATCACGTGAGCCAATTCCTCATAAGAAGTCTGTGTGTGTGCACATGTGTATGCCTATCTCCCATTGGCTCTGTTTTTCTGAAGAACCCAGATTAGTATACCCTCCTACCTGGACATCACTGAGCAGCAGAAGTCTCAGCTCGACCACATAGCAGCAGTGAACATTAGATAAGTAATTTAGCTTCTCTAAGCTAAAGTTTTTGCGTTTGCTTTTTAAAAATGCAAATTTTTGCCAGGCACGGTGGCTCATGCCTATAATCCTAGCACTTTGGAAGGCTGAGGCAGGTGGATCACTTGAGGCCTGGAGTTCAAGACCAACCTGGCCAACAGAGCAAAACCCCATCTGTACTAAAAATAAAAAATAAAAATGGCTGATCATAGTAGTGCCTGCAATCCCAGCTACTTGGGAGGCTGAAGCATGAGAATCCTTTGAACCTGGGAAGCGGAGGTTGCGGTGAGCTGAGATTTCACCACTACACTTCCACCTGGACAACACAGTGAGACTCTGAAAAAAAAATTTTAATTCAAATTTTAATGAAGAGAGGTTGGTTAATAGGTACAAACATGCAATTAGAAGAAATTAGTTCTAACATTGGATAGGAGAGTGGGGTGACTATAGTTAACAACAATGTATTGTATATTTCAAAATAGCTAGAAGAGTTTAAATGTTCCCATAGAAATGATAAAAACTCAGGGTGATAGATACCTAAATACCCTGACTTGATCATTTCGCATTCTATGCATGTAACAAAATATCACGTGTACCCCATAAACATGGTCAAATATTATGTATCAATTAAAAATAAATAAAAATACTAAATATAAAAATGCTTTTTAAAAACACAAATGTTCTTCCTACTTTACAGAGCTTTTGAAAAAATCAAATGAAATAATAAAGGTGACAGTGTTTGTAAACTATAAACTGGAAGGGAAAGATAATACTATGATGTGGCTATTTCTTTTCTTTTCTTTTTTCTTTTTTTTTTTTTTTGAGACAGGGTCTTGCTCTGTTGCCCAGGCTGGAGTACAGTGGCATGATCATGGCTCACTGCAGCCTCGACCTCCCAGGCTCAAGTCATCCTCCTCTCACCCTCCCAGGTAGCTAGGACCACAGGCACATGCCACCACCCGCAGCTAAGTTTTCTACTGAGATCCAGCTCGGTTGGGAGCCCCCAACCCAGGCAGGCTGAAGATAATGAGAGGCAGACACCCAGATAACACAACAGAGTTGATCTATCCTGGGGACCAATGGCCTGAGAGCCTGAGGGGCTGACAGCTCTCCAGGACTGAAGGCCCTGAGCAGAGATTCATCCATGCATTTATTTGCTCTTTGACAGGTGATGCTTATTAATACACAGGTGTTCTACATATACACATAACTTCAGAATACACCAAGTAGACAGCTGTTATCCGCCTACCACTAATTACAAACTAGAAGCATCTTCACAAAGCAGCCGTGGGGGCAGGGTAAACTTAATGTTCTCAACAGTTTTCTATTATTTTGTAGAGATGAGGTCTCACCATGTTACCCAGGCTGGTCCCCAAACTCCTGGGCTCAAGCAATCCTCTGACCTTGGCTTCCCAAAGTGCTGGAATTACAGGCATGAGCCACCACAGTGAGTCAGTAACTACCTCTTGACCTCCAACCTGAGGCCATTTATCTAGCTCTACATTTCTCACTCCAGGGGATTTTTATTTACCAATTACATCTAAGATCTGTTGTATCATGACCTCAAAGTAAATATTTTATTTCTAAAATTAAGATTTTTATCTCATTTCCCTCAATGTTTCTCCAATTCACAAGCAGCCTTACCAGTAACAAACCTATAATGTAGTAAGATTTGAGGGGCAATTTTGCCCTTCCCACCTCCATCTGCCCAGATTCTTACCATGACTGAAATACTTCTTTGGGTTAAGACCTTGTGTTGTCAGGAGAGTCCATTTAGAAAGCAAATAGACACAGAAGATCTATTATGTCCACACCTTGGCATGGATTCATTCTTGGACCCGTCTTTGAAAGTAGAGAGCAGCCGGGCGTGGTTTTTTAAAAACAAAAATTAGCCGAGTGTGGTGGCGCATGCCTGTAATCCCAGCTACTCAGGAGCCTGAGGCAGGAGAATTGCTTGAACCTGGGAGGCGGAGGTTGTGATGAGCTGATTGTGTCATTGCACTCCAGCCTGGGTGACAAGAGTGAAACTCCATCTCAAAAAAGAAAAAGAAAAGAAAGTAGAGAGCAAAGGAATGAGTTTGATTTTACACAAAGCAGGGGAAAAGATGCTGTCTGTGGAGGACTGGCCTGGATGGGACACAGCCTTGGGAAGTCCTGCATAGCCAGAAATCAGTAAAGGCAGGTGGGATGGGGTATAGAGGGAGAACAAGAGTTGGGGACAGTTATGGAAAAAGGCTTTCCAAGAAGTCAAGGAAAGGTCAGTCTTAAAGTAGCGTGGGCACTAGATTAACATTTTGTCCACTGAATACTTTTGATTAGGGCTGGCTCTGTTCTTGTTTCTCCAGGCCTGAGACCAGATAGTCTTATCAGCTCTCTCCTCCCTTGGCCTATTCCATCTCCCTCGGCCTATTCCACCTCCCTCAAGTCATCGCTCACTAAATCCTGCTGTTTTTAAATTCCACATTGCTTGGATCCTGCCTTTGTGTCTGGTGCCCAAAGATGCAATTCTGCCTCAGGCCCTGAGGGTCACACCAGGACTGTGCTTGGCCTCTCAGCCTTGGTTCTCCCCTTGATAGGCTCTCCCTGCTCTGAGCATCGTCTCCCTCGAGTATGGACGGATCCTAACATTGCTTTCCCAGAAGCCTCCTATGGCTTCAAAGTAATAAAACTCCTGGCTCTCCCTGATTCCTAACCTCTTCCTTATCTAAGGTTCTTTATAGTAGTAACTGACATTCCAGTAGTGAATTCGAGTTTTGTGAAAAGTTATGGTTAACTGTAGTCTGGCTGTCACCCCAACACTCTACTGAAACTCTCAGGAAAAGATCACCAGTGACCACCGATTATTGCCAAAGCCAATAAACACATTTCACTTACCGTCTTGGTATCCTTTCTGCAGCTGACGGCTTTATTCAACACACTTTCATTTTTGTAATTCTCTCCTGTCCAGGTTTCTACAGCACTGCTCTGTGCTGGTTTTCCACAATACTGACAATTGCTTTCGTCTGCTCAGCATCCCTTTTCCTTACCTTGGTAAGGCCCCTTCACCTTGAATAGAGTGGGCACATGATCCAGGTGGGCCAATCATAATACTAACTCCTTCTCTTCTCAGCGGTTGGTCCAGGGATGGGTCACATGTCCCAAAGCAGGCCAATCAGAGTTTTTTCCCCTATTTTCTAACTGAAGCTGGTTGGGAATACCCTTAATCAATTGGTTTTGCTGCTTAATACATACCCTCAAAATCTCAGTGGTTTTCAATAATCTACATTAATTTTCTTGTCCAAGAGGCCAAATATGGCTCCATTCAAGATAGCCAGGATTGGCTTGAGATCCACTTCACAGGTTTCTTTCTCCTCCCTGGACTGGTGGCCACTTGGAGAGGAGCACAGGAATACTTCTAAAGAGCTTGGCCTGTAACTGTCACCCTCACTCCATCCACATTTCTATTGGCCAAAGCAAGTCATGTGCCCAAGCCCACCATCAGTGGGAAGATGCCTCTGTGGGAGATACTGCAATAACTGAGCAATGGGTGGGGATGTACAAGCCAAATATTCCTGTGCAAGGCAGGGGAGGCATGAAGAACTGTGTAGTCCAATCTGCCACACTCCCCCTTTTCCTCTGCCACTCTAAAGATGGCATCAGGAGCCCCGTGGCCATAATCTCACCATGTGAAGCTGATCTGAGGATGAAGCCCAGATGGCACAATCAGGCTCCCAGATCCAGTAGTCCAGCTCCACCCCTGTCTTCCCAGGTTTTAGTTAGGAATTAATGAATTTCCCTTTGAACTGGGATCCTGTCTTAAATACTTGAGAACCCTACAAATCCATGCTCTTACTTCTTAGGCGGTTTTTGTTGGCCTTGTGTTCTGTGCTCTGTCTAGAATAGGGGTCAGCAAATTGTGGCCTTTGGGCCAAATCCAGTGGGCATGCTGTTTTTGTAAATAAAGTTTTATTGGAACACAGTCACATCCATTTATTCGCATGTTGTCTGTGGCTGCTTTCACACTGCAACAGCAGAGTTGAGTAGTTGTGACAGAGACCATATGGTCCACAAAACCTAAAATATTTACTATCTGGCCATTTACAGAAAAAGTGTGCTGAGCACTGCTCTGAAAGATATTGGCTACTTGCTTATTCTGGCCAGTCTCATCCACCTGCATGCTGGTGAGTCCCAGATCTATTTTCCTGGCCCTGACCTCACCAGTGCACCTTAGAATAAATTCTGTACATCCTTTTCTGCTTGAATATTCTACAAGTTCCTCAAATTCAATAAGTCTCAAAACCAAACTCTGGTTTCCCCTACACTGGTTCCTCTTTCCTCCTCCCCACATCAGTGAATGGTGCTGCCTTTGTACCTAGTACCCCCAACTACAACAGTCTTAGACTCTCCCTTCTCCCACCCTCCCCTGCCCCATAAGCAGGTCATGCCGATTTTACTTCTCAACATTTCTTAAATCCCTCTCCTTCTCCCCAGCCTTTCTCATATATCCTCACTTGAGCATAGCAGTCTCTAACTTGTCTCCTATCTTGTGATTCTCCCCTTAACCCACACCCAACCACACCTGCGCCTCCAACAAAGGCGGTTTAACAGCAGTAGGCTTGCCCTGCTGCCCCTTATCATAAGCTACTTAAATGGCTCCCCATTAAGAGTCAAGTCTAGGCTGCGTGGTGGCTCACACCTGTAATCCCAGAACTTTGGGAGGCCGAGGTGGGTGGATCACGGCATCAGGAGTTTGAGACCATCCTGGCCAACAGAGTGAAACCCCGTCTCTAGTAAAAATGCAAAAATTAGCCAGGTGTGGTGGTGTGCACCTGTAGTCCCAGCTACTCAGGAGGCTGAGGCAGGAGAATCGCTTGAACCTAGGAGGTGGAGGTCGCAGTGAGTCAAGACCACACCATTGCACTCCAGCCTGAGTGACAGAGTGAGACTTCATCTAAAACAAAAACAAAAAAAAACAAAAAAAGAATCAAGTCTGACCTTGATCATCCAACACACAAAGCCCTCAATATGGATACACACATACTCTGCTGTCTTTGCCTGTGCTCTGCCTGCTGCAAGCCCTGCTCACTCCCGACCTCCCTTCATCATGTGGCTAACTCACATCAGCTTTCTCAGTGGTCATCACCCTTTCTAGATAGCCATCCCAGGCTGCACCTGCGCACCCAACCTGAGCTGGCTGCTGCTTGTTTCCTCCCACCCTTGTGCTGAAGCTAACTCTAACGCTGAGCCTACCTATTTGCACGTCTTCCTGCTCACAGCCGGTTAAGCTCCTCATTCCTTATTCAATTGCATGTCCTGGGCTCCTGGCACAAAGTTAAGTATTTGGTGAACTGAGCTGACATTCAGCTCACATTACCTATTACTTAATGTTCAAAAAAGCCTTTAAGATAAATATTATCATTCCCATCTTATGAATTACGAAAGTGAATCTAATAAGAGAATTTCCCCAAAGTCATGCAGCTGGTAAAGGTCAGAAGACCACACTTTAATCCAGGTCTACCAATATTGAACTTTTCAAAACTCTGACCACAAAACCTTGTTTTTTTTTCTAGATGGGTCTTTTTGTGTTCATTATAAAATATAGTTATCAAAAAGCACACTTGACTTTCATGCTTAAGACATACAAAAAAAAGCACGCTTGACAGAAGTGTATACCTTTAAGAATAATAATAGGACAAATGCCCATGTAATACATCACCCAATTTAGAAAATAGAATGTTACCAAACCTTTGAACCACTATCAGAATTTTTGTGTTTTTCATTTTCTGCTTCCCTCCCTCCCTTTCTTCCTTCCTTCCTTCCTTTCTTCTTTGCTTTCAGACAGGGTCTCACTCTGTCACCAGGATGAAGTGCAATGGAGCCATCATCACTGTACCTATACAGATCTCCCATGTTGCCCAGGCTCATTTTGAACTCCTAAGCTCAAATGATCCGCTCGCCTCTGTTTCCCAAACTGCCGGGATTATAGACGTGAGCCGCAGCACCTGGGCACCTGGTCCATCCTTTGCTTTTCATTAGGTCTTCCCACATATGGATAGATGTATTTCTCAATAATATGTTGTCTAATTTTGCATACTGAATAAAATCTTCCATGGATTTGGTATTTTAATCCAATATTATGTTTATGGGATTCATCCATGTTTCTGTGGCTACTAGGTAGTTGTCATTCAGCTAATTTCATTGCTGTATTCCATTTTGTAAGTGTGTCAAAATTCATTTGCCCACTATTCCTGCTGATGGATATTCGAGCTGCTTCCAGTTTTGTTTTGTTTTTTGTATTTTGTTTTTTTGCTGTTACAAAGAGTGCTGTTGGCCAGGCGCAGTGGCTCACGCCTGTAATCCCAGCACTTTGGGAGGCCGAGAGACCATCCTGGCCAACATGGTGAAACCCTGTCTCTACTAAGAATACAAAAATTAGCTGGGCGTGGTGGTATGCGCCTGTAGTCCCAGCTACTCGGGAGGCTGAGGCAGAAGAATTGCTTGAACCCGGGAGGCGGAGGTTGCAGTGAGCCGAGATCGCGCCACTGCACTCCAGCCTGGCACCTGGAGACAGTGAGACTCTGTCTCAAAAAAAACAAACAGTGCTGTTATTCTTGCACATCTCTTCTGCTGTCCAGGTATAGGAGTTTCTCTGGGATATGTACATAAGAGTGAAATTCACATGTACATCTTCATCTTTACCAAGTACTGTCAAACTTTTTCCAATGTCAATAGCATCAGCACTAGATAAGAGTTTTCTTTGCTCCACATCCTTATCAACACTTGGCATACAAATTAATTTTTTCGTTTTTGTTTTGCCAAGAAGCAGGTATAAAATGGTTCTCATTGGAGATATTATTTTGCATTTTTCTAATTATTTGTGAAATTGAAGTATTTTTATATGTTTATTAGCCATATATATGTTTTATTATGAAGAATAATACATGTTATGTTTTTGCCCGTTTTTCTACCAGGTTGTCTCACTTTTTCTTATTGGCCTGAAGGACTTATTTATATATTCTGGATGTGAATCCTTGGTCAGTCATATGTGTGAGAAATAAAAGTTGAGTTTGATTTTTGCTTTGTTTTTTAAGACAGGGGTCACACTCTATTGCCCAGGCTGGAGTGCAGTGGCATGATCACAGCTCAGGGCAGCCTTGACCTCTTGGGCTCAGATGATCCTCCTGCTCAGCCTCCCCAAGTAGATGAGACTACAGGCACGCACTACCATGCCTGGCTAATTTTTTTGTATTAAGGTTCTCAGTTTCTGACTTATCATTTTACACTTCATGGTGCCTACTGATGTATAAAAGTTCTTAGTTTGTCTGAGCGTGGTGGCTCATGCCTGTAAACCCAGCACTTTGGGAGGCCAAGGCAGGCAGATTTCTTGAGCCCAGGAGTTTGAGACCAGCCTGGGCAACATGGTGAAACCCCATTTCTACAAAAAAAAAAAAAAACACAAAAATTAGCTAGGCATGGTGGCATGAGCCTGTAGTCCCAGCTACTCATGAGGCTGAGGTGGGAGGATGGATTGAGCCTGGGAGATCAAAGCCTTCGTCGTGCTGAGATTATACCACTGTACTCCAGCCTGGGCAACAGAGCAAGACCCTGTCTCAAAAAGAAAAAAGTTCTTAGTTTTATTGTAATCGTACTTACAAATTTTTGTCTATGTGAATTGTATTTTTGAATTTGTTTAAGGGATCCTTCCCTATTGTAAGGTTATAAATTGTAATAGCTGGCACTCATTGAGCACTTTCTATGTTTCAGGTACTCCTTTCATCTCCCTTTTACAGATGACGAAGACAAGGCTCAGAGAAATGGAGCAGCTAGATGAGGTCACACAGCAAATAAGCGGTGGAGTCAGGATTTGAACCCAGACAGTCTGCCTTGTGTTTGTATTTTAACAATTGCCAAACTGCTGTTTATAGTGATGCTCTCACATGTTATTCTATAAGTTTAAAGTTTTGCCTCTCCCATTAAAGTCTCTAATCTGGACTCAGCTTATGAGATAATCTGGACTCAATTTATGATATGAGATACTTTAATGAATCCTACTCTCCTTTAGCCCCTGAAAAGCTCCTAATTTGAGTAATGCTTATTATAACACAACTTGTATTGACTGAATTGTGCTAGAGATGAATTTAAAAAATTATTCATGGGAGCAATCAATACCATGGACTACTAGAGAGGGAAGGGAAGGTGGAGGGCACAGGTGGAAAAACTACCTATTGGTACTGTGCTCAGTACTCGGATGTAGTAAACCCATGTAACAAACCTGCACATGCACCCCTGTATCTAAAAAGTAGTTGGAAAGAAAAAAAGCTGTTTTGTTAATGCTGCCAGTGACTGACCCAGGCAGTTAGGCAAAATCTAACCCCGCTCTCTAAGTAAATGATTTGGCACCAGAGTAGAGTGCTTCAAATTAACTGAGGAAGACAGACCTCCACGTTTCAGCCCTTTTTTTAGTTTTTGGCATTCCGTAAAGTGAACAGGATATCCCCTGAAGAAATCCCACGAGAGGTAGAGGCCGTCACAAAGTACGGAACAATCTCCACAGCTCTGCCTACGCTGCTGGGACCAAAATAGTTCACATGGCATTCCTGCCGCCTCCTTGTGAACTGTGTGGGAAGGAACACTGGTCACGAATTCTTCGTTTCAACCGCCCCCACACACTAGGACAGCAGCAGCAACAGCAGTGACATCTTGGAATCGAGAGAACAGCACGTGGTAGGCTGCACATCAGATCTTCTCTGCATCATGTACCATCTTCCTCCAAAATTAGACGTTTTAAACAAATGTAAAGAAATTGAAAATGATTTCTTTAAATTAAGAGATAAAATAGGAACAAGTTGAGTATAGCAGAGTATCAACTTAAGAAAAAACATCAAGCTTTTAAAGAATTAAACATAGTTTTATTCAGAAGTCTCACTGAATCGTTTGAGGCCAGAAGTCATAGACTAGTCTAGGAAACATA